>JADLZK010011816.1:0-257129 GCA_015847255.1 Hyparrhenia diplandra
GAGACAGCACCATCATCTTTTCGCTGCAAACTGATATGGTAAAAGTTATATGATTTTCATCTGGTCCCGCGAGAAGAAGACGGTTGTAGAAAAAGCAAATTGTGGCGGTGTTTCCATAAACGCTAGCAGCAGAGAAGAATGAAGACGTTGAAGCGTGGGCAGAGCAAATGCAAGCACTCGCTCAGAGAAACACAACACAAATGCAAGTCGCCGGCGATCATCAGGAGCATATATCGTTAGATTGAGGCTGGACAAGGCGATGGCCATCAAAAGGGCGACGACGCCGGGGTGTGAAGGATGGCATCCTTCCTCTGCTGCCTTGGGACCACCAGAAGTTTGCGTGCCAAATGACCCCACGCTTTTGCTACAACGCTTTTGACAAACATCCCACTCAAACCAAGTGCTATCCCTTTATTCGGGTTAAGTATCTTTAATTTGTTCTCTAATGTGGCCTCTTAATTAATTACTCCTCCGTACTGGTTTATGTCTGGTTCGTTTTTTTATGGCCAGCCAAAGTTGCCTGCTGGCACACATAAAGCTAGTAGCTAATTAAAAGGCATCATCTCAGTTCCTTGAGCTCCCGGCCACCCGCCTCTCCTCTGCCCCTGCAAGATTCTTGCCCCCTCAACCTACGCCGTCCAGTCCAGTGCTAAGGAAAGAAAAGAACATAGCGGTTGCGTGGACGCGACGCGAACCGTTTCATCAACGCTCCCGGCAAGCGATTTCTTCTGCAGTAGGGAGCCATATTCCCTCGATAGGAAAGGATTTCTTCTGCTTTGGGAGGAACCATATTCTACTTTTTCCTTAAAAGGCAAAGGGATAGCTGGGAGAGGAACCAAACGCATAAGCACGGTTAAGGTGTATTTCACCTTGTTGGCTCCTAGTAAGAACAAAACCCATCTAGTGCCACAGGGGTGCGAAGAGAGATTGAGAGCTCCGACCAAAGCCATGGCGGAAGTAGCCGCGGGTTTGCTCACGTCGGCGGTCGTGAATATTGCTGGCGATAAGCTGAGCTCTGCAATCGCAGAGCAGGCCAATTTGGTCTGCAACTTCAGTGAGGACCTCGAGGGCATGAAGGATACATTGGAATCCATCGCGGCGGTGCTCCTAGACGCTGAGAAGCAGTCCATTAAGAAGCGAGTCAGTGCGGCTATGGCTGAAGCGGCTCAAGCACGCATCCTTTGACATCTCCGACATGATGGACGACTACCAAGAAACTAATAATACACAAGCAAAAAAGCAAAGGTGCGTGATTAAACTCTTGGTGCATGCAATTTTAATCTCTGATAGTTGCTGATGGGTTTGATCATGCAAACCGTTTTAGTTTACAGTCATTATTATTGGTAACATTAGGGAAGGTTATCGTGTACATATGTGTCATCTTCCTCATCCTTGGTCTCCACCCTCGCGGCCTACAGTCGATCTTTGTAGTGGTTCGTACTTCGTAGCCTATCTTCGTGGTCGGCCATGCTACAGACTTCCCCTTATTTACTTTTATGATTTGTTGCCTTCTGCTGTGGCATGAGCAGGACTGGGCATGAGTACTTGTAACACACCACCTCACTGCCTATAATATGTATACGATGCGAGGAGTTTTAATAACATCCTACATACCTGCAGGTAGCTTAAGAATGATTGTACACTAGCAATTAAAGGATTAACGTTTTATGCCACCGCTGTCGAAAAGAAACCAAAAACCCTGTACGAATGGAATGATGAACAATTTATTTGCTGGATGCATATGAACATAAGAGATTGAGTAGATCACCCTCTAAAATTTTAGAAACAATTAACTTTTATAAACTTAAAAGTGTTATTTGTTCTTAATATTACCTCAAATTGGTAAAAATACTTGAAAGTATTGCAAGATCTATAATAACAGATCCAAAACCATCGGATTAAACTGCCTATAAGTATTTTTGAATAGAGTACTGCTATACACACGACCCATTCTTTATGTAGTAGGCCCCACCAACCACCAACGAGGTGCGCGCCGTCGTCCGCTCACGGGCCTCAGATCAGGTAGCCCCATCGCCCGTGAGCCCAATGCTGCAGCCCGCCGTTGGCTGGGGGAGGCCGGAGGGTGGTGCAGGGGCGGAGCTGCCGATGGGCTGGGGAGGCCGAGGGTAGGAGGAGGGGGCGCTGCCAGGTCGGGGGGAGGCCGGTGACTTGTGAATGGGGAGGGGGATGGGGACAGAGGAGACTTGGGCTGATGTGCAGGAGTGGGAGTGCAGGGGGGGTAAAAGACGGGGAGAAAAACACAATTTGTGTGCTTCTCCTCGATTAGTTGGAGGAAATACAGGGGATCGTTGACGTAAACATTCACTTTTTAGCGGTGGTTCACATTACGATGCGGCTGTTAAAAATAATTTTTTAACGGTTCCGGTTCACGTTTTTACCGCCACTAAAAATAGGAGTTTATTAGTAGTGACAGTTCACATTGCCCTCAAATTGGTAAAATACTTGAAAGTATTGCTGGATACGACAATAACAGATCCAAACCGTTGGATTAAACTGCCTAAAGTATTTTTGAATAGAATACTGCTATACACATGACCTAGTTTTACGACCCAAAGCTGGGTTGTAAGAATAAGTGGAGTGTGTGAAGCATTTTTCCTTTTGAATAATAATTACCCAAGTATTATGGACATTTGCTTGGCCATTATACTGATGTGCCACCTCCTTTGCTTGTACCTTGGTTCGGTATACTTTATTATCACTAGATACTCAATAAGTTGGTCTTATCGGCTTACTGTCACTGATATATGGATAGTCGACATTACTAGACGCTCATTATCTCTTCATTTTTAAAAGAACAAATCCAAACCTTTGATATGGATTGGTTAGTTACTCTGAAACATACTACATACAAGTCTAATTTTATTCCGTGTTACCTGCCTCATTTCTTAGTCTCCAACTGAATTTTTATTTTTAAAAAAATATTGCAGATAGGAATGTTCTCTTGTCTCACTGCTGCACGAAGAAGATGTTACTGGCTAATAAGATGAAGAATATGAGAGAAAAATTGGAAGAATCAATAAGGAACGTCGGGATTTTTACTTTCACCGAAACCAACACTGCTAGTCAGGACCAACAACTTCACGATGGGCGTGAAACCACATCAGATGTAAAGAAGAAGGAATCTTAGGAGGGACAGAGAAAGAAGGATATCACAGAACTGTTATCTTCAAGGCATAGCAAAGATGGAGTTATGGTCCTTCCTATTTATGGCCTTGAGGCATGGGGAAGAGTACCATGGCAAAACTTATTTACAATGACACTCAATTCAAACAGTACTATGATCATCGGGTATGGGTTTATGTTTCCCAGGGAATTTGATTTGATGAAAATGGAAAATCTATACTTTCACAACTGCCAAACGCAGGTCAACAAAATAGAGATACATTGCAATCAGTACAACAATGCCTAAATGATCTTGGTACACGGAAAGAAGATTCTGATCATTTTAGATGACATATGGGGAGGAAGATAACTTCAAGCTGAAGGATCTAAAAGATATGCTTGACAAAAAGGCAGCATGATAGATGTCATTGCTACCACGTGGCGTAGTGAAACCATTGCAAACAAAATTTGCACCAACAAGGCATACAAACTACAACCTTTAGAGGATGATGTTTGCTGGGATATAATAAAGAGACCACCATTGGATTCAAAAGAAAAAGCAACCAAGGGAACTACAGAAGGTAGGATTGGACATTGCAAAGAAATGTGGAGGCGTGCCATTAGCAGCTCAGCAGTTGGATACATGCTAAGTTCAAAAGATCTGCATGGTTGGATAGATGTCAACAACAGTGTTATCCGAAAGAATCTTCGGCATTGATAATTCACAAGATATGAAAGTGCTTGCCTCCTTGAAGTTAACTTTACGAACGGATGCAACCAATCTTAAGATTATGCTTTTCCTATTGTGCCATATTCCCAAAAAGGCTATGATATTTTTGAAGATGATTTGGTTCACCAATGGTTTGCTCTTGATTTTATTAAGAATCCCTCAAAAGGCAAGGAATATATAAAGCAGCTTTTGGGAATGTCCTTCCTTCAAGATTCAAAATTGCCTTAATCAGTAAGTTACTTTTGTCACTATGAAATGTTTTATCATATTTGGTACTAGTAGTTCTCGAGCTATATTTGTTTATTGCGTATTATACACAATGTAGTCTACAAGCATAGGATCATATATTATTTGATAGGTACGCATTTGAAAGTTTTAGTTCTTGTGTAGAGGTAGTTCTTATCACGTAAAAGCAACATGGAGATATTTCTTTCCTATGATCTACTATCAAGTATAGTTACTCTCACATTTTGAAAAAAGTAACTTCGGTATGTGCACATACCCATTAATCATGTGAAGTATATCCACATATTTAAGATTTTTAAAAATTATAAATGCAATGTTTTTTTTCAAAAAGGAACAATTGCATTTTCATACCCTCAAGGTATGATGAGATACCCTTATTATTTTAATCCAACATTACGGTTAAGACATCTCCTAAAAATGGGCAGAAATATTTTACAGACTGAATGGAATATTATTACAATATGCAGAGGGTTATGGTACACAATCCAGCATGACCTAGTGCACAACTCTCAGTTCTTTACAATGCTGTATCATTGGATACAGTACTCCTCTATACTACGAGACAACTTTTTTGTTCAGAAAAATGAATTTTTTGATGCTGAACCGTCCCAAAAAAAAAAAAATCCTGTAAACATGTCCAATCATACACCTGTAGGGCAGCAGAAAGATAGGACTGTCGGTATGCAGCCACCCTTTCGCCTTTCCTCCCTGCTTACAAATTATCTGATCCACGCCGGTCCCCAGCATCTTGTCCTCATTTCAAATATTTTGGTTCAATATTTTTTAGACACCCCTAAAATAAATAGTTTTCTAGAGAACTCTCTCAAGATATTCAACAAAGACAGGCAGAGGACACCATGATTTGGAGAACCTTGGAAGATCAACAAGATTGATTAAGCGGCGTGGCAGATAGATGTACAGTGGCAGGCAGAAAGAATATAGACCAGGTGCTTGAGCTTTGGATTTCCTCAGAAAATGAATGCCTTCATTTGAGATTAAATGCAATGTTTTTTTTCTAGAAACCTTACGTGCCTACTAGGATAAGCCTTGATTTTTTTTAAGACGCATTAATACCCAGTAGACATCTCTAACAACTCGATCGTGATATTATTACAGGGGATCGGGTTATGGTACACCATGCATGACCTAGTACGAGAGGGCTACATCGGTCGTGGTGACGAGCTAACTGATTGATGCTGCAAAAAAGAGCAATCATACAAACAGAAATACTGTCGGTATGCAGTGCCAAATTATGATGGTCAGACAAGTTGTCAAATATTTTTGCCCAAGAAAGTTTCCGGGCACTCCATTTTCTAGTGGCAGCAAATTGTTGGGCCCCATGATGGCCATTTTTCTTTCGCAAAGTGCTTGCGTGTTCTGGATTTCAGTGAATGCCCCCAATATAGCACTTGCCATTCTCTATTGGCCAATTAAAACAGCTCAGGTGCCTTCTTGCTCCAGAAGTGCTAAATGAGATGCCATATCTATGGCTCAACTCTCAAAACTGCAGTACCTAAACCTGCGAGCATCTGTTCAAATGTCTGCACTGCCTCAATCCACTAGTCTGCAATACCTTAATATATCATTTTGTTCAGGCATATTAAACTCACCAAAAGTATCATTTGGTGGACTGAAAAGTTTGACGATCTCAACATGTCATGGTGTTATGAAACCACTGTCCTTCGGAATCATTTGGTGAACTGAAAAGCTTGGCGCATCTCGACGACATGTCATGGTGTTCTGGAATCACTGTCCTTGAATCACTTGGTGGACTGAAAAGTTTGACGCATCTCAACATGTCATGGTGTTATGGAATCACTGTCCTCGAGTCATTTGGTGAATGAAGAGTTTGACGATCTCAACATGCCATGGTGTTATGGAATCACTGTCCTCCGAGGAGTCATTTGGTGAACTGAAGAGTTTGGCGCATCTCAACATGCCATGGTGTTATGGAATCACTTGTCCTCCGGAGTCATTTGGTGAACTGAAGAGTTTGGCGCATCTCAACATGTCATGGTGTTATGGAATCACTGTCCTTCGGAATCATTTGGTGGACTGAAAAATTTGGCGCATCTCGATATGTCGTGGTGTTATGGAATCACTTGTCCTCCGGAGTCATTTGGTGGACTGAAAAATTTGACGCATCTCGATATGTCGGGGTGTTATGGAATCACTGTCCTCCCGAGTCATTTGGTGGCCCGAAGAGTTTGAGGCATCTCATTCGGTGAACCCGAAGAGTTTGACGCATCTCAACATATCAAGGTTTTTTTTAGAATCACCTTCCTTTCGTAATCACTTGTCGGATTGAAAAGTTTGAAGCTTCTCCAAATTCGTTTGTAACTTGGAACTAAAGCAGTGGTGTGAATCAGAGGAGAACAAAGAAGAAGCTTGCTCACATAAATGAAACAGTAAAGTTCACTACTAAATTATTTTTTATAAAATTCATAATTCAAACTTCTGGTTTATATAGCATATAGTTCAACCTAGATCTATTAGCCTCATCTACTTTCTCTACCTCATTAACCACGTCGCCACCCCAGCGCACCCACCCCGGTGCTTGCCCCAGCCTTGGCGCTTGGGAGCCACACGCCACCACCCACCATCACAACCCATGGCAAGCCGAGCATCACAGCCAGCGCCCTGCTAGCCGTGCATCGCAGTTCAGGTCTTCTTCCTTTTTTTTTTTTTTTTTTTTTTTTGACACTGAGTGCGCTCTTGCCATTTATACATACTCCCTCCGGTTTTTCTTTTGACGTTAGGACAGCTACTTTAGTGCAAATTTGCACTAATTATCCTGTCCTAACGTCAACAAATACAAATTGAGGTAGTAGTTATATTGCTCTTAGAGTGATCGATTGCGCTCATGCAGACCCAGTGAAAACATAGAAATAAGCAATCTGCTTATAAATGTCTACCGCATTACCACCTTTCCAACATAATACGATTTGAAGCTGATCAGTAGTTCAGTACTTACTTTTTTGGTACCTTTGCAGTACTGTGATTAGCTTAAGCAAGTATCGCACAAAACAGCATATATTGCCCACCGGCCACCAGAGTAAAAAGAATCAAGAAGCATCACAAGCTAACTTCGGAACTGAAGGCACCACTTCTCGTGGAAGTATGTGAGGAAGTTGTTTCTGTTCGACAGTCGGAATACCCGGATGCGGTCAAATTGTTTTCATTCGGCAGTCAGAACCTTCTTTATAAGGAGATCATTTAATTTTTTTTTCTTCTTCTCGTATGTTATGCTATTTTTCTCTATATGGACCAAGAGTGTACAATATCGTGTGCAGTATCTGGCACCAATCTAGAGATTCCTAATAAATAAGTAGTATATGATTGCGGACAGAATCTAGCTACTTGGGTGGTTTATGAAATGTTTATTATTGCTCCTGCGACAAGTACTCCTTTATATACAGTTCATTAAGGTATGAACAACTGCACTTTGCCGTGATTTACTTCCATTTCCTTGTCATTGCAATGTTGTTATGCTTTCTGAAACCTAGGTAATTTTTCCTATTAATTAACCTTTGGAGCTTACTCGACGAAGAACCGGACTCGTGGAGGTTTTGTCACTTTGATTAGAAGCTTGCAATGGAATCAACGAGCACGTCCAAACTGATCGTTTGTACTTGAAACTGAAGACTTTGAAATTTGAAGGAACGGTAGTCGCGTGGAAAAACAGGGGATGGGGCTCAACAGTCACATGAGAGACGACGCGGGCGACTCCACCCACCATTTCCACACAAATCTTCCACCAAAAATCCTCCACAAATCAAGCGAATCCACAAAAATCTTTGATCCCAGATCAACCACAAACCAGTTCCCGCTGAATCCCACCACGGTTCGAATTGGCTGTGAGCAGGAGAGTCCAAAACAGCCAACTTGCACGAGAGGAGACTTGCACGATGGCTCAGCCAGCAACCACCGCACCGCCCAAGATTCACCAAAATCAGACACAAAATCCTCCTTTCAGCACCCACTCCAGGCCATTCTGACCACTGTGTGTCAGATCTGCAGGGGATTAGAGGGATTCCGATTGGGGAAGAGGCCGGGAAACAGGCATTCATCGCCTGTGGAGGAGCAAGGCGATGACTACGGTCAGCAGGACGCGAGTAGGAAGAAGCAAGACCTGTCACCATCTGGGAAGAGTTTCTTCTCGGATTCAACACTCGAAAACCAATCAGAAAAATCCCAGCGCCTTACGGGCCGCACAACGGCCTGTGTGAGCCAGCGCACTTGCAGATCCTATGCCGAAGCTGTACAGAGAGGAGAGGTCGCTGGTTTTCCAAGAAGGGCATCAAGGCCAGGGGTTTGACTTACCGAACCGAAGGAGAAAACGGGCTGGCTCGGACGTCGGCTAACCGCGGTTAGCCAAAAAACCGGTCAGAAACCGAACAAAATTTTCAAATCACGTTTTCAAACCTCGAGCTCGGTAAACAGCTCGGTAACCTCGGTTTACTGACTGTTTTGTCGGTAAACCGAGTGGTTTGTTGAGGAACCGACGGCAAAGAAAATGTAGGAAAAAATAGGAAAAAAATTCAAAAAATCGTAAAAATTTAGGATGACCTCTTCTAATTACTTACAAATTATGATGAAGAAATACACACAATTATGATAGAAAAAAAATGTTTTTCCTACATTTATATGGGTAGATAAACTTCCAGCTAATTATGTTGGACAATAGCTTATGAAGATTATTTTGATGTACTCATTCTCCAGTCATTGGAATGGATTGCTCGATTATTTTTCCAGTATCAAAACTAGGAATTATGGACGTAATTAAAGCTGGAGCCCGTTCGAGAATCAACGTGATCAAGGCAAAAGACGCGCATAAGTATGGCCATGGGTATACTGCAGCTGGTGGGTCGTGCTATACGTACATGTATACTACTCAGCTGTTGTGCAATGAGCTACGTGGATGGGTAATTTTGGATGGTGTCATTGCACATGCGAAAAATTAGCGCGGCTATTATTAGTCGGGAGAACCAATCCAGCAGTAGCGCATGCAAATTGAAGGGTCAGAGAAACTAATAGTAATTACTCATGCAAAACGCGGCACTAATTACTGCATGCGCGCCCATCTCCTGCTGCATGCAAAACGCGCTAATTAATCTTCAGTAGAGATAATCAAGGCGGCATGCAAAACGAAGAAGCCGGCCACATGAAAAAAAAACCATACCTGGGAGCCGCTCGGGTTCGACCGAACACCTCGAATCATTCGCTCACGGGGCTAACCGAAGCACCGCGCCGGCTAATCGAGCTTTGGAGCTGGCTAATCAAAATCCCCCATCGGCTAACCACAACGCCCGGCTAATCGAGATTAGCTCGCGGCTAACCGCGCCGAGACGTCGGCTGACCGTGCCTGCGCTTCGGTTAACCAGCGCCGATCGAGCCCGTCCTGTCGGCCGAGGCGGGGAAGCCAAATCCCGGTGGCGGCGGCGGGTGCGCTGGGGGCTGGGGGTGACTGGAGTGAGGAGTGGGGAAAAGTGGGGGATTGAGGGGGCGGCTTTTTTTTGGGGGCACAAATGGTGTCCAAACTGTCGCACCTAAAACGAGTAGTATTTGGTTTCATCATCCGTCCAGCGCCCTAAATGAAAAGATCGGAGTAACCGTCGAGGTTTTCATTAACCGTGGTTTTTCAAACATGTATCCTTCTCTTGGACCCAGATGCCGCGCCTGCCACTTGTGAGCAAGAGAAGACAATGGACACTTTGTTGAGGACGCCATGTTCAAGGCATGCTTTCTGCCCAAGAGTATCTCCAATAGTCAAGCTATTTTAGTAGCCAAGTTTAGTGATTTCAACATTTTTATAAAAATAGATAACTTTTTAAAACTATAAGTATTTCAAAAGATTAAATCTTCTCTCCATATTCAAACTTCCTCCATGTTGGCAACTTTTTTTTCCCAATCGCTGTCCTGGGTGTCGGATGCCACCAGCTGCAAGTCCATCCTCATTGCCGCTGTATTACCAGATCTCTTAAGTATATGCTGAAAATACACTCCTTGCCCCTTCTCGAACCCACTCGACGCTACAGTTGGGAGGGGTGAAAAAAGGGCGACGTGTCTCCGCCGGAAAATCCGTCGATCTTTCTCGCCTTCGGTGGCCTTCAGGCCGTCGCAAGGTGGGAAAGATTGCGAATTCAAGGCCGGTGTGTAGTCTAGGTCCTAAGGTTATCTAGGTTTGGGTGTCCTCGCGAGCTCGGGTTTGGTGTCCTCGCGGGCTCGTCGGCGGGTGGTGGCGGCGGCTGCGTGGATGGGGGAATAAGTCCTCCCGGCCTTCCTCCGTCTCGTCATCGTCGGCTTCGCCGCCGAGGGGCCTGTGGAGGTGGTTGCCGGCGTATCCGGTTGTCAGAGAGTCCATTGGCGAGTCTTCGATCCATTCGGGAGTTGGGCTCGTTGTCGGTGTGTTTTATGGATGCAGGGGCAGTACTGGCGGAAGCTTGGTGATTGGCTCCAGCTCGATCTCCCTACAGCAGCGTTCGTCAGCGTTGGCGAGTCTAGGCCAAGATCGAAGGAACTCGGGACGCAGTCCCGCCGTTATGTGGTATTTCGATCTTCATCTCTTCTTGCGGGAGGAGTGTCTACTATGGCTCTTACCAAAGCCTTTGTGCGATTGAGTTCCTTTCTATCCTCGATGGGCGGCGGCGGGGTTCGGCAATGACGGGCGGTGTCCAGCGGAGGTAGCATTTGGTGTCTTCGACAAAGGCGGAGGTCCTTTGGTCAGATTGTAATTTTTTCTTTATATGAGGACCTTTGTGCAAATGGTGTGATACAGCTATCATATGTATCCAACTGTGATGTATTTGTCTTTGTATGTTTTGCTTAACTTTAATACGGGTATATTTTGCTACAAAAAGTATATGTTGAAAATTTGCAATATACTTGGTCTTGACAGCCTGCATTGGGGCTGTCTATACAACACATGTGTGATTTTTCCTCTCCCAACACACAAATTTTTGGACCATTAGATCAGCATCCAACAGTTGAGGTCTCTTCTTCCGTCTCTTGTTCACCACCCCCCCCCCCCCCCCCCGCTCCTGGGCAGCCACCTAGGGTTCGGCTGGAGCTCCGTGCCGCCCGGCCGGCCGGCGCAAAGCTCCAGCGAACCCTAAGCCACCACCACACGCCGGGCTGACCTACCACCCCTAAAACTTCCTCTAAGGTCACTTGGGAGACTAGTGAGCCCCAAACCCGAAAACCCTAATCTCATTTGGATTAGTCACCAGAGTCGAGTCTCATCGGACCGAGATGGAGAAGAAAGGAAGAAGAGGAAGAGAGAAATTTGTGTGTTCCAATACACAGGTAAGATCCCGCTTTTTTCTGCCGCCATCACTTTTCCCCCTCCATCACCTACCTGCGATGGACCCCCTCTCTACCTTTTCCCCCCGCCACCAGCGATCCCCCATTGCCGCGTGAGAAAAAACTCATCAAGCTCTTGGTGTTGCAGTCCAATCCCCACCGATAGCAACCATGGGAGGCTGCGCGAGAGGCCTCTCAAGATGCTCGCATCACTCCCCTTCATCTGCATCGAGCATGTAGATCGAACACCTTTCTTCGCCATAGCAGGCCATCACACCATGACACCAAGCTCGAGCTC
Organism: Hyparrhenia diplandra; assembly: GCA_015847255.1. NCBI lineage: Eukaryota > Viridiplantae > Streptophyta > Magnoliopsida > Poales > Poaceae > Hyparrhenia > Hyparrhenia diplandra. The sequence goes on from JADLZK010011816.1 coordinate 11,700, forward strand.
GCAGTCAATTCCTCTTCCCTCAGCTAGTATACAGATCGATTGCTCATACATCCCAATGCTATACAGTGATAGCACCTACCGGACATCTTTTTGGGCGGCGGGGCATGCCGGAGCACCATGAGATCCTGTTGGCGGCCACAGAGAAGAAGCGTCCGCGCCATGCCAAGGCAGCTGCGCCCTTGCACCGCCGTCGCCTGCTTTGCATGCGGTGCCAAGGCAGCTACCCGTGCTCAACCGTCTCAAGGGCGACGGTTGGGTAGACGAGTGCATACTTGAGTTTGAGGAGATGACGACTAGAGGCGGCGAGGGCACGACTTGACTTGGGCGTGGATTCGAAAGGAGGTGCAAAGGAGGGGGGCACAGCAAATTGGGCGCGGATTCGAAAGGGTGGGGCTGTGCGCCGCGATTTGGGTGAAAGAGGGATCGATAGCGAAAGCGAAAGAAGGTGGCAGGACTTGCAGTGGGGTGGCGGCAGAGGTTGTGGAGGAGGGCAGGGGCGGCAGCGGAGAGAGGAGGGGGCGGGCGCCGCTTCGTGGGGGATAAGGGTGGCGCCAAGACGTGAAAAACGGTGAGAAGGGCGTGCCCAGGAGAGATTGGGGAAACAGCTGGAAGGAGGCGGGACGGAGGCGCCAAGGAGGCGATTGCTAGCAACGACGCCTAGCCAAAAATTGATATCGAGCCGTTCTAAATAGCTAGCGTAAAAACTCTAGCATGATAGATAGTCTGTTCGATGTTAATTTTTATTGAAAATAGTTAATTTTAACTTTTCAAAGGATTTTACAGAGTCTCTTGCAGATGCTTTAAAGCACGTGAGAGGAGATGGGTTCAAAAGGGTTTTGAAACCGTAGTCTGAAGTACAAGCAGATTCAAATCAACATCCTTGGGCAGTGGTAAGAGGCAGGTACTGGTCGAGGAAGGAGAGAAAGCAGCAACTGGAAAGACACATGAGCTTCATGCCACCTTGCAGCTCATTACGACGGTGTTAACACCAGAATTTGGTTAGCCAAGAAATATTAGTGGCAGGAGAATATTCTGAGTAAAGCAAGACCCTGGTGGTTGCAAGCAGGATCAAGCAAAAGGAATATACGTGTATATCACTACAACAAATCTTCACACTAACCACCAGAACTTAGCGACCACTTACAATATGTGGTCGTCGGCTGCCATTAGCTAGCTTTCCACGGCTTCAGGATGTTGCCCGATGACCACAATCTTGTTGGTCGTTGTCCCAGGTTGGGATGTGGTCGCTATCTGGTTTCTTTCTTCCGCAAAGCTTCTTGGTCTTTGGCGCCATATTTTTATTTTCCCTTGGTTTTTGGCGCCATATTTTTATTTTTCCCGCGATGCCTTTTTATTTTCCTGTAATACGTTTGCTTTTTTGGCGCCATATTTTTCTTTTCCCGTGATTCCTATTATTTCCCGTAATAATATGCCTTTTCGTATCTCCACAACGACTCCGCGACGAGTCCCAGCGAGAGAAGATAATAAAATAAAAGTTTTAAAAACTCAATTTGATGGAACGGGGAATCGAACAGGAACCTCCTTTTAAACTAATCACTGTCCCGACCACTAGGCCACCACGCATGTTTGATGCACAATACGTAAGTACATGACTTATATATAATATAGTACACATGATGTAAACCACGTTTACAACAAAATTGAGTGCGTCTAAATCAATTTCTCCATTGGATTTCATATTTACTTCCATCCCTAAAGGCATGGCATTCTAGAAATGACCCCTCTGTTCTTCACATTTTCGAGCATGCTATCTATTTTTTGGATCCACAATAACTAATTGCATGCTCCCTCCGTCCCACAAATATTTATACATCTCGTTTCCGAGAAGTCAAACTCTTTTAACTTTGACCAAGTATATATATAAAATAACATCAATACTTGTACCTTGAAATATTTGTTATTACGAAAGTATGTTCCAATATCAATCTAATGATATTTGTTACACACTGTAATATGATTATTTTTTGAACGTACGATAAGTCAAAGTTAGAAAGGTTTGACTTCTCAAGAAGCTAGATGTGCAAATATTTATAGCACGGAGGGAGTATGTATTTATTATTAGTTGTGGATTGATTGAGCTTCAGATGGTCCCACCTACTTTGGCGCCGGTTTAGTATAGCTCTGGTTCATTAGTGAAGCAACTTTTTTTTGGCTTTAGCTCCACCGGCGAAGGTAAAGCTATTTTGGTAAAACATCCTCTTGGTAGATAAAAGGGAAGGTTGAAATGTCCCAATACCATTCTCTTTATTTTCCTCTTCTTTCTTCCTTTATTTAAATTTATTTTCTTCTCCTCATGTCTTGTTTCTCCCTTCTCCAAGCCACCCTCTTCTCGATCGCCGCAGAAGGGAACTCAATGATGAGTCCCTACTAAGCGCCAGTGCACCTTCATCTTCCTCCTAGGCTCGCCGCACCCTTCTTCCTCTATGACCCTTTCTCCTCTTTGCCATGCCCGCGCGCTCTCAGCATATTCTCGGGATACAAGAAGCTCTATTTTTGAATTGTTTGGTGGAGAAGGTTATAAAACATCCGACAAACTACTTATAAGAGCCAGTGCAAATGGACATCTCTTGAGTAGACACCACTAAATGTGTAAAAAAATCCCTTCTCATGACAAAAATTCTACGTAGCAAGACACGATCACTTATCTCTTCTTGTCATTAAAATTCTACGTAGCAAGGTACGATCACATCTCTTCTTGTCATTGGTTTTGGTTTGCATATGGAATGTCGACACACTCATGTCAAATCCAAAAACTCGGTAGCTCTAATAGAATATATTAGTTCACAAATTCACGGTCAAAATATTGATATGTTGCGAAACTATGATTTATAATATTTTCTTCTTATTATTTCAAGTTGTAAAATGGCTAAATTTTGGTCTTCCTCCTAATATGTACTTCTTTTCTGCGCTAAATTAAAAATGGAGATGCTTTGGCGCTAAAAAAATAGTGCCGCATAAAGATTTTGACACAAACCTCATTTTTCGCATGTACATATAAATGAAAATTCTCGTATCTATCTAGACTTTTTTTCCACCGCTCTTGTCTCCAGGTCTTTCAGATCCGCATGGGCAGTTCCTAGAGCTACGCAGATCCTAGAGCTTTGGGATCCTACAGCCACCATCCCTATCGGCCCTTCCATCCCTGCGTCTCCTGTGGCAGCCATCCCTGACCCCTTCCCTGCTTTTCCTATCGCCGCCCATCCTTGTTGCTCGGCGGTTGTTGCCAGGGCGGAGCAGCCCTTCGCTTCTCCTAATGTCGTGGTTGCCCCATCGTCGTTTGTTGCTTCCTCCTATGGCTGTGGGTGAGTTAGCTTTGATTCCCATCTCTCTAATCCAATTTCTCTGAATTGATATGACACAAATTCCTGCACTTTTGAATCTGATGCCCCTTTGTTGAACTGCAATTAGCTGTACTACTGATTTGATATTGGGTAAAACAACTGAACGTGTAGCAAATGTAGATACAAATTATTTGATAATTCTATAGTGTTGATGGAAGGGTGTTCTGAACATTTGCAGACAGATTTAGTTTCTGTCATCATTGAATATGTAGTTAGTAAACTAAAATAAACTGAAAAATAGAAGAATGTGTATGGAAGGGTGTTCTGAACATTTGCAGAACAGATTCAGTTGTGATCTGGGGTTGTGTATGGAAGGGTGTTCTGAACTTTGGGCTACTCTAAATCACAAATGACTAAAACAGTATGCCCACACTAACCTAAAGCATCACCTCCATTTGTAATTGAGGGCACATTTTGATTACTCATAGTTCTCTATTTTTCCTGTAGTTGAGAAGTTTGTAGGGGCGTTCTCAAAGATAGTGCATCCTCTTTTGATCAGTCCTAAAAAGGCAGTATGTATTTTATCTTTATTATGAAAACCTCTTTACTGTTAATGTTGAATTTTGAACTGTTGCATTTCGGTTGATTTCCATTCACTCAGGCTGGTAGATAGCTCTGTTTTTGACTCCATGGCAGTCTTATAGTTATTCATATATACACTATATGGCACCAAGTAAAGCATGGATGGACCTAGTTGATGATCGTATAAGTGATGAATGTTTAGATGGAAACACCACAAAAAAAAAGATATTTATTTGGCTGGTGTCAAAAGTTCCTGGACTATGCCTTCAGTAGGACTGGTGGGGATGCTGAAATTAAATGTCCATGTGTCAGATGCTGCAATACATACTCTAGGTCTCGTGAAGTAGTGTATTCTCATCTTAAAATCTTTGGAATCATAGGAAACTATAGATTTTGGTATCACCATGGAGAAGTTTCGGGTGAGGCTGAGGTAGATTCAGATGTCGAAGAGCATCCTCATTCCACATTAATGTTACTCTTGTACCATTGCACCACTTATAAATTAATTGATGTCAAACCTATGATGTCACTATTAGGTGTGGTAGGATAATTCATGAAAAAAAATAAAAGTGAGCTCCCATACTTTCTTGGTCTTCAAATCAAGCAATTAAAAAATGGTACATTCATAAGCCAAGGCAAGTATATTAGGGACATGATCAAGAAGTTTGGCATGCAAGATACAAAAGGAATCACAACTCCAATGGGAACAAGTGTGCACTTGGATGAAGATAAAATAGCAATATGGTTGATCTAAAGATATATCGGTCTATGATTGGAAGCTTACTCTATGTGACCGCATCAAGGCCCGATGTCATGTTCACCGTATGTATGTGTGCTAGATATCAAGCCTCACCTAGAGAGAGTCATCTCATGGCTACAAAAAGAATATTGAGGTATTTGAACATACACAAGATGTTGGACTATGGTACCCCCAAGGGATCTAGTTTTGAGCTTATTGGATATTCGGATTCCGACTATGGGGGTTGCAAGAAGAATAGAAAAAGCACTAGTGGCACATGTCAATTCCTTGGAAGATCTTTAGTGTCATGGTCATCAAAGAAGCAAAATAGTGTGTCACTTTCTACCGGGCGAATATGTTAGTGCGGGGAATTGTTGTTCACAATTGCTTTGGATGAGATCACATTTGAGAGATTATGGCTTCAACTTCAACAAAGTGCCTCTCTATTGTGACAATGAAAGTGCAATCAAGATGACTCAAAATCCGGTTCAACATGGAAGAACAAAGCACATTGATATAAGGCATCACTTCATTAGAGATCATCAACAAAAGGTGATATTTCAATTGAACCAATTGGCACCGATGATCAACTAGCCGACATCCTTACAAAGCCACTTGATGAGAAGAGATTTTGCAAGCTAATAAATGAGTTGAACATTCTTGATTTCTCAAACATGAGTTGAATGCACCCCTTTTATATGACATGCCTCTCCTTCAAGCAAAGCCAAGGTATCATTGCTTGACATCTCATTCATCCTTACCTAAGGACTTGTTAGAGCATGTAGACTTACAAGTGCAATCTAGGAGCATTCATGCAAATTAAATGAATTTAATGTATGTATACCACCACTATTGCTTATCTATGTTGGTTGATCTAGTAGTGATATATGATATGTTTGTGAGCTTGCAAACTCAAGTGTTGAATTTGGATATGTTGCCAAATGTTTAATTCAACATAGGCAAGATAACCCTCTCATGAGGTGTGAAGAAACTTGTCTTTGGTTCAAACCGAATTAAATAGTTGGCAAACTATCTAAATTGAACCAAAAAATGTACCTAATCTTTCTCCAATCAAAAGAACTTGACCATATCTTTTTGGAAATCAATGACAATGGGGAGAGATTAGTTACAAAGATGTTTTGAAGGGGATACAAAATTTTGAAAAAAAAGCACACAAATAGGGGAGCAAGCTCATAAGCTACTTGTTGCATTTGTTTGTGCACTAACATATGGCTTGCTCTTGCACATGTACTTAAATTTCATATATACATGCTTGTGTGATGTATGCTAGTAGTAATTTTTGTATGATGGTTGAACAACTAGCATGCATAGGAAGTAACTAAGACATACTATTCCACACTCTATTCAAAGTACCTTGATTATAATGTTGATCTCATGAGGTATTTTGAGTTTTCATATATGTCTAGTTATTTGAGATGCCAAACATGGTGTAAATGGCTACCCGATTGGTATCACGCTTCAAAGGTCCATTTCTTACACCTTAGCATCATTTTGGTAACATTGCTTACCCTCAATTTCAATATTCATGCATACGTGCAAAACTACAATCCAATCTTGATGCAAATATGTAGGGGGAGCTAATGCTACCAAAACCGAACTTGTGTGATTGTCCAAACCTATAGTCATGATCAAATTGCTTGGACAAGCATTAAAGTTCAAAAATCTTTATTATCAAAATCTTTGTAAAGGGTTGTCATCAATTGCCAAAAAGGGGGAGATTGAAGATCTCTAGTTTGATTTTGGCTAATTGATGTCACCCTAGGACTAATCTCTATGCTTAAGTGTGTATCTAGCTTGAGATTGGCCTAGCCAAATGATGGAGCATAGGATCATGGTGGATGCAAAGGTGTGATCCAAAAGATGATCAAGTGCACATGCTTGGAGAAAAGAGATGAACCACAAGCCCCAAGGCAAAGGTATAACCTATAGGGCTTTATGGTTTGGACTCAAGACACTATAGAGAGTGTGAGTCACTTAGGATCGATAGCCAAACTATTAAGAGGAGAAATACTTTAGAAACTTTGATCAAGTGCCACTAGCTCTAATCATTCATTCATATGCATTAGGATCTAGTGTACTAACCATCTAACCTTGCAAAATGATTGAGAAAATGTTAACACACGAGCACATGGAGATGTGCATGTGATGGTGTTGGCACATTTGCAAAAAGGTGGAGAAGTGTGCGGAGTCGCGGGGCTGTAAAACGAGGTTTTACACATGCCGACACCGCCCACATGAGTGTCGGACGCCTGCGGGCGCGTCCGGTGCATGGTGACGCTGCGGGCGGCGCTGGGCGGCTACACCAGCGTGTCCGGGCGTAGTGGCGCCGATGCAGCTGGCGAGGCCCCGTGTCCGTGCACATTGAAACGGGCGCGGCACGAAGAAAGCAAAGAAAGTAGTGGGGAACACCCGATTGGCGTGTCCGGTAGCGCACCGGACGCGTCCGTAAGCATCGCGGCATGGGGCTTACCGACGCCGGGCGCCGGACGCCAGATTTGGTGCCGGACGCCCAATGGCTAGTGTGACGTTTGAACCTCAACACGCACCGAACGTGTTCGACGCTAGGGGCCTAGCATGTCTGGTGCCCTCGAAATTTGCTGGTTTGAGCCCCAACGGCTCTATTATTTTGGGGCTCTATAAATAGATGGGTGGCCAGTTGAAGGAAGCTCTCTTGCCCATTTCTAACACTCTTGTGATACTATTGAGCTGGAGCACTCCTCCCATACTCATCTCACTCCATTGCTTTCAAAATCAAAGTGAGATGGAGTGATCTTAGTGCATTGCTTGCTTGCTTGCATCTAGTGGCACTTGAAGATCGTTGTTCGCCGGTGGATTTCTTGTTACTCTTGGAGAGTACCGGTCCTAGCCGGCTTGGTGATTGGTGGAGTTGTTGGCAAGAGTTGCTGTTGGGAACTAACTTTGTTTATATAAAACATCATCCCAAATCTTTAAAGTTTCAGGAAAATATCGAAAAGGATATGCCGAAGGTGACTTCGCGTTAGAAGCTTTCGCAAGAAAGATAAAACAAGATTGATGAGAACTTTTCTATCAAAGATGGTGAAGATGTCTTCGTAAGAAAGACTTCGCAAGGAAAAGGATGAAGATAGAAAGTTGGCAAACAAGACATCAAGCGAAGCTGGCGAAGATGACTTCACGAAGGAGCTTCGTCGGATTTATCGAGATCAGGTTCTGGAGGAAAATCAACATTTCAGATACCACGGAGTGAAGTTGATGAAGACAACTTCACTGGGAAGTTGATAGAAGCAGAGATGACTTGTAAATTTTAACTTTCTGTCGAATTCCGAAGCCGGGGGGCCTATAAATACCCCCTGGCATCTTTTATATTGGGAATGTGGAATGGCCACTTTGTAAACCATTTTTCCATCAAATAAAGTGTTGGCCAGATTATTTACCCAACATCTTTGGCGCCCACCGTTTGTGTGTGTCACAATCTATCTCACGACCACCAAGGACCATGGCAAGACCATCCAAGAACAAGACAACAAGTGCTGATGAAGAAAGAACAACAGAAGATGGAGTATTACAAACGAGCAAAGACAACTTAACAAGAGAGGACATTCCTCAGGACAATGAAAACGAAGAAGCGCGAAGACTCAAAAAACTTAGAAGAAGAACTCAATGAAAAACAAAAAGAACTCAAAGCTTGCAAAGCCGAACCGGAGAAAAAGACTCTAAAGCAAAGAATACAAGAACTTGAGGCGAAGATAAGAAGGTTGAATGAAGAACTCAACAACCAAGAAAATGAAGTCATAATCACGAATGAACCAAGCTCAGCAAACAAAACCATTCAAGAAAAAGAAAAGCTTGCAATCACAGTTGATCCGGACTCCCCAATCGTCAATAGATCTACAAATGGCAAAATGGCCAAAAGGCTTCAAGTTCAATGTCATCCCAAACCTACGAAGGTGTATGATCCAAGACAATTTCTCATGAGCTTCGAGGCGGAAAGTTGAGTCGAGAGGAGGAATGATACAACTTTAGCAAAAGCTCTATTAATGGCAATGAAAGGATCAACTCAAAAATGGTACTCTTCGCTCAAGCCAAGATCATTGAAAAGCTCGGGAACAATTAAGAACAACTTTGCTAGTTGATTTCCAAGGATTTCAACATACTAGACTCAAGCGATGATCTATTTGACATCAAGCAATATCCCAAAGAGCCAATAATCCAATATTACAAGAGATTCATACAAATGAAGACTCAAATTCCAAATGTACCAGATTTAAGTCGTCATCATAGCCGCCATCGGGGCCTCGAGCTAGACAACTATCTTCGCACCTAAGAAGAGAAAGACCAACAATAGTTGCTCAACTTTACAAAGAATTCCAGAAATATGCAAGATCAGATGATGACTACAGAAAGAAAATAGAGGAAGAAAACGGTCAGAGAAACCAAGCAAAGTCAAACAATCAATTCAAGCCTCAAAACTTTGAGCGAAGACAATATCAATATCATTCTCCTCTTCGCATAAACCGGATAAATAATGAGGAAAGCGGAGACAATATTCAAGCACAAAACAACCAAAGTGAAGCCAATATCAAAATAGAAATTTCAATAACAATCAAAGAGGAGGCTTTAATCAGTCAAGATTTGGAGAAAGAAGAATTTTGAAGCAGAAGAAATGTATTGCATCATCCATGGCAAAGGGCTGGCCATACCGAAGATGTGCCCGATGGTAAAGAAAATCATCGAGCAAGTACAACAAGAGAACAAGTTGATGGAAAATCAAAGGTCAATCAACCTTTTGTCACAAGCAAGCTCATCTCAGAATCGCTTACTACAACCCAAATCACAACCAAGCAAATGTTGCGGGACCACCTCCAATTTACAATTGTCAACCATTGGCAATGGCTCCGCCACAATGGGGATAAATGCAAAACTCTCAACCTGAAGATTCGGTAGCAAATAATGCCCCAATCAACCAAAACAACAGTTCACCTGCCTATCTCAATAGCAAATACAATAATGCCAAGCAGAGGCAGAATAATGACAATATGTGGAGGAAATAGCATCGAGCATCCAACAAACAATGAAAGAAGAAATTACTTTCGAAGGGTAAACTCAATATCAATGGAAGGACCATTCAAGAAGACAAGATGGTCACATCAACCTATCATTTTCACGAACAAGATATGAAGCTCAAAGATTATCCACATATGGATGCAATGGTGTCGAAGCCAACATTGATGGTCGGGATGTAACAAAAATGCCGATAGACGGAGGAAGCTCCGCAGATATCTTGTTCTCATCAACTCTCGATGCAATGCAAATTCAAAGGAAAAATTTGGGAAGAGCAGAATACCCATTAGTCGGCTTCGGTGGAAAAAGGATAAATTCAATTGGAAGAATTGTGCTACCAGTCTCATTCAAAACTCTTAACAATTCAAGAACAGAGCAAGTTGCATTTGATGTAGTAGAAATGCACACCAAAAGTATAATGCTATATTTGGAAGAGGAAGTTTGAATATTTTTGAGGCAGTAATCAACTATTCATACCTTTGCATGAAAAATACCAGCAATCAATGGTCCAATATCAATACATGGAGACCAAACCAAAGCAAGAAACATCGAGAAAGATTCAGCTCCAAAGACAAAGGAACGTTCTCACAATCAAAGAAGAAGAAGAAAAGAAGAAGAAGAAACGAGAAAATGTGAAGCCTCAAAAAAAGCAAAAAACTTGCATCAAGAAAGACACAAAGAAAGTCTTATTGAATCCAATGATCGCAGAAAAGCAGAAAAGTAACCATCGGCACAAAATTGACTAAAAGAAGAAGAAGATGAACTCATGACATGTCTAAGAAATAATCAAGACATCTTCGCTTGGTCAGCCAAAGACTTAGAAGGAGTCAGCAGAGACATCATTGAGCATAGGCTAAATGTTGATCCAAACTTCAAACCAAAGAAGCAAAAGTTAAGGAAAATTTTTGAAGATAGAACAATAGCAAAGAAAAGCGGAAGTACAAAAGATTGCTAGACGCGAAGGTCATAAGAGAAGTTCAATTCACAACTTTGGCCGGCAAATATAGTCATGGTGAAGAAAAAGAATGAATGGAGAATGTGTATAGATTTCACGAGACTTGAACAAAGCTCGCCCCAAAAAGACAATTTTCCCCTTACCTTAGAATTGATAATTTAGTAGATCAAGCCGTAGGAAGTGAAATGTTGAGTTTCTTGGACTTGTTTCTCCGGATATCATCAAATTTACATGAAGAAAGAAGATGAAGAAAAAAAACAAGCTTTATCACCCCATTTGGAACTTATTGCTTCCAAAGAATGGCCGAGGGACTTCACAATGCCGGATCAAGTTTCATCGTAATGACGGTAGCCTTGAAGGACCAAATTGGCAATAATCTATTAGCTTATGTGGATGACATAATCATAAAGAGCAAGAAATGCGAAGACCATATCAAAGATTTGTAACAGACCTTCCCAAATCTTCGAAAATCAAATTTGAAGCTCAATCACGAAAAGTGTACCTTTGGAGTACAAAAAGGAAAAATCCTTGGATGCATTATTTTCAAGAAAAGGCATCGACCCAAACCCGAGAGAAGATAAAAGCGGTCATGGAAATAGAAGTTCCAAAGAACATCAAAGACATACAAAAGTTAACAGAAGAAGACGGCTTGAACAAATTCATCTCAAAATCTGAGAAAAAGTTTCCCAATATTCCAAGCATTAAAAGGCTCGAAGACAAACTTCGCTTGGGGTCAAGAACAACAAAGAGCATTTGAGAGATAAAGAAGTATCTTTCAAATCCAAAGAACTTTGACAACCCCAAATCGATCAAGAATTACTATTGTATATCTCAAAGATTCGAGAAAGCTTTGAGCCCAAAGTATTGATACAAGAAAGAGAAAAAGACCATACAAAAACAAGAGCCAATCTACTTCGTATTCGAAGCCTTATCGGGATCAAAAATCTACTACTCAGAGATAGAAAAAAGATAGCTTATGCAGTTCTTATGACAACAAGAAAGTTGAAGCATTATTTCCAAACACACAAAATAAGAATACCAACAAGCCATCCACTCAAAGATGTATTGCAAAAGCTGCAAGTCATCGGGGAAGACTTGGGAAGTGGGCAGCTGAAATCTCACAATACTTCATTGAATTTGAAAAAAGAACGCAATCAAGTCACAAGTCTTGGCAGACTTCATCACAGATTGGACTCCGCAACAAGCCCCTCAAGAAGACCAAAAAAAAGAAACTCAAGAATGGACCCTCTCTTGTCAAGAGTGGACAATGAATTGTGATGGAGCTTGAGGCTCCTTAGGGCCGGAGTAGCCGCAATCATAGCTTCGCCATCAGGAGTCAAAATGAAATATCTTTGTAAGATTAGAATTTCGATGCATGAACAATATCGCAGAATATGAAGCAGTTTTGCTGGGACTTCGCAAAGCAAGAGCAATGGGAATTCAAAAAATCTTGATCAAAACCGATTCCCAAGTTGTAGCAGTCATGTTGAGAAAAGTTACAAAGCAAAAGATCTAGAACTAGCAAAGTATTTACAATGTGTGAGAGATCAAGAAAAGCACTTCGAAGGTTTCACAGTGTGAAGCATCTCAAGAACAAACAATCAAGAGGCGGATGAAATTGCGAAGGCGCGGCTCAGAAAATAAAGTTGCCTCCGGATGTTTTTTATCGATTTTACCGTAATCATCAATCAAGGCAAAAATTGAAGAGCCAAAACACATTCATATCATAGAAAGCGAAGATTGGAGATCATCCATGATAGCTTTTCTAAAAGGTTTCTATGAACCGAGAAAGCAAAGTCGACGAGATAAGAATGGAGCACAAAACAAGAAACTACAAGCTCATCAATGATCAACTTTACAAGCATGGCATTTGTGAACCATTGCTCAAATGTATATCAAGTTTAAGAAGGCAAAGAGTTACTTCAAGAAATTCACAATGGAATATGCGGAAATCATGCGGGACCAAGAGCAATAGTTGGAAAGGCATTCAGACAAGGATTTTATTGGCCAACAAAAGCTCAAAAAAAAAAGACAAAGAAAGATATAATCAAAACTTGTCATAACTATCAAATATCAGCAAGCAAGACAAATGCTCCGGCCAACCCAATCCAAAGACATAGAGCCAACTTGGCCGCTCGAAGATGGGGAATCGACATAATTGGAAAATTGCCACCAACTCAAGGCAACTATCAATATGCAGTTGTAGCAGTTGAGTATTTCACAAAATGGATTGAAGTGAAGCCAATCACAAACATGTCATCCACAACTATGAAAAAGTTCCTATGGCGTAACATAATATGCAGATTTAGAGTTCCAAGACAAATAACTCTGGACAATGGCACTCAATTTGATAGCGAAGACTTCAGAGATTATTGCTCAAGCTTAGGAATTCAACTTTGCTTCACTTAATCCGATATCCCCAATCAAATGGAGCTGTTGAAAGAGCAAATGGAATAATCTGTGTAGGAACATCAAAAAATCTCGTTGGACTTCCAAAAGGAAAATGGGTCGAAGAATTACCAAGAATAGTATGGAGTCACAACACAACCACAACAAGATCAACAAAGTTCACCCCATTCAACCTATTATAAGGAGACGAAGCAAAGACTCCAGAAGAAATTCAATTCCAATGCCCAAGATTGAATGTACAAATGATAAGCGAAGAAGACCAAGAAACAAGCAAAGACTTACTCGAAGAAGAAAGAAACCAAGCAATTCAAAATCTAAAAAAGTATCAAGAAGAAACAAGCAAATGGTACAACAAGAAGGTGGTGAAAAGAGAACTACAACCAAGAGACTTCATCCTAAAAAGAAAAAGAAACGAAGGTACAGTCGGCAAGTTCTAGCAAAAGTGGGAAGGACCATTTGTGGTGTCAAGAACAAACAGGCAAGGCTCATACCACCTGGACAATCTAAAGGGAGAAGAACTCAGCCATACTTGGAACATCAAAGATCTTCGCAAGTACTTTCCTTAGAAAGCATTTACACCCTGTAAATATGTAAAAAGTAGATTTCGTCTCAAGCAACTTTTTACATTTCATAAAGAGTCTGCACTCTTTTTTCCACTGGGAAACCCTTTGTTGGGTGAGTGGTTTTTAACGAGGCGTCTCTATTGTAAACTCTCATATCAAATATAAATGAGAAAGTAGTTTCCCCAAAATAGTCTGTAGTTTCCCCAAATGGCTCCCATAGTCTCTCAATTATTATTCTCAAATCACCGAAGAGTATAACACTCTAGCATCGGCGGAATTAACAAAAAGGTGCAATTTTCAAAAAAGAAAATTACTACCTACAATTCCCTAAGGAAATTTTGGCTTCAAAATGAAGTCTTCACTCCCACTTCATAAAAAAGAAGGGGACGACGTTTTTCTAAATTCCCTAAGGGGAAATTTTGGGGGAAGTTTTTTGCTCCCACTTTGCAAAAAAAGAAGGGGCGACATTTTTCTGAATTCCCTAAGGGAAATTTTGGCTTCAAACCAAAGTCTTTGCTCCCACTTCGCAAAAAAGAAGGGGACGACGTTTTCTAAATTCCCTAAGGGGAAATTTTGACTTCAAAACGAAGTCTTCGCTCCCACTTTGCAAAAAAGAAGGGGCGACATTTTCTAAATTCCCTAAGGGAAATTTTGGCTTCAAACCGAAGGGGACGCAAAAAAATAAGGGGACGACGTTTTCTAAATTCCCTTAGGGGAAATTTTTGCTTCAAACCGAAGTCTTCACTCCCACTTCGCAAAAAAAGAAGGGGACGACGTTTTTCTAAATTCCCTAAGGGGAAATTTTGGCTTCAAAACGAAGTCTTCCCTAAGACTTCATAAAAAAAGAAGGGGACGACATTTTCTAAATTCCTTAAGGGAAATTTTTTGTTTAAAAACGAAGTCTTCGCTCCAATTCGCAAAAAGGAAGGGGATGACGTTTTTCTAAATTCCTTAATGGGAAATTTTGGCTACAAAACGAAAAACATGAGATTTTCACAAAAACATCATTTGAACTCATCTTATTCTTTTATTCAATAACACCATCTGTTATACAATAAATTGTTTGTATCAAAACATATCATCATCGAGGCAACACTACTTTGCGCCTAGATAGAATATCACAAACAACTTTATCGATAATCTATTAGCTTCGGCGTTCCAAAAAATCTTGAAACACAACCGGGAGATGCACTTGAGCACGATGACTGGAAAAACAATAAATTTAACAAAAGTTACCTCCAAAAGTTAACAAAATGATAACACAAAAAGTAAAACCCACCCGAGTAAACTTGCTAAAATCAATAAAACGGGGCATTCTATAATTAGCCCCAACCTTTGGATTCTCAAGTCTAGTCGCGGCAAAATCATCAACGTTAACATCGCCAATGGCTTCACAATATTCCAAATATTCACAAGTTTCAAACACAAAGTTATCCTTTGCTATCATTAAGGGCATCGAGTAGCAACATCCTCGCGCGAGCTTCGCCGAGGAAACCGCACGGGATGCATCACGATCAAATACTTAAGTGGCTTAACTTTACAAACATCATCAAAGATGCAAATCCTCTCAAAAGCCCTCAAAAAAAAACGATTGCTACGCCTAAAGGTCCTGTTCACCAACATCATCATCACGAGCTCCCGCGCCTCTTCTTCTCTCTCGCTTCTTCGCTTTTTCTTCTTCCTGAAAAATTTTAGCCTCAATCTATTAAAATTAGGCAGTCAAGTATAAAAACACAACTAGACAAGCAAAGTCAAAACAAGCAAAAGAACCATACCTTATTCATCTTTTCTTGAACTTTCTCCCAACAATGTTCCCGACCACTTTGGCACCGGTATTCTTCAAAGAATTTCCTACACAAGAACCGGGTGCGAGTCGAAATTCTCTTCACGGCCGGTTGGAAAATGATACTCTTGCTTTGCAAACTCTTGATAAAGAGGATCTTTGGCTTCGCTCATCAAGTGAAGAAGCGCATGTGTGGCATACATAACACTTGTATCCCCAGAGGTATTCACCACAACATGCAAGTCTTCATACCTACGGCGGCATAACGGCTAAAGAAGGGGTCAAACTCCCCAAGCTCCCAACACGGATCTTCTAGCTTTGCTCCCCACTTTCCATAACAATTATTGCAAAGCTCCCACATCTGGTTGAACTTGGTGAGAAAATATTCATTTTGTTCTTTCGACTTCTTCTCAAGATAAGCGTTCTCTGGCTTTAATGAATCAATAGTGGTCTTCGCGGAATTAATTTCACCTTGCTTTTCTTTTATAGTATCACAGGCTCCGTGATATAAACCCTCAAGCCTATGATTATCATCAACAACATCACCCCGCTCCTTTTCCTTAGCAGCCAGTTGAAGTTTTAACGATTCAATCTCTTTCTTCAATTCCTTCTCGCAAAGAGCGGAGGTGGCAGCATTGTTCTCCAAGGACTTTCTCATACTTCGCCCCAAAATTGCACCCTACAAAAAAAAATTTATGTAAACAAAAATATTTGACACATGAAAGTTAAAATTCTCTTAAAATACGAAGTACCTTGTACAATAGAGAGATACTAGCATCTGCAAGTTCAAGAGGATCTTTTTTAGCAAGCTCAGCTTTGGCATCCGGGACAGTAAAAGCATCGTCTATACACTTCGCTAACAAAGTCTCAGACTTCTTCGGCATCATGCGAAGCTTTTCAGCACCAACCCCAATAAATTTATAAGTATCTAGGTTAATACCCTCATCACGACAAAAGTTTAGTGCTCCTTGAACAGTTTCAGGGTTAACCTCGCTAGAAGTCTTAGAAACTTCTTCGAATCAGGGTGTGGGTTGCTCTGAATAACTTCTTTCATCGCCCAACATCGACCACTTTATCCTTCAAAGAGGTTGATGCATTAGGAAAGTAATCCGCCGCAAAGCGAAAAAGTGAAAAGAATTAGAAAATTTTCAAAAAATAAATGAAAAATCGAAAACAAAGTTATAACTCACCAATTTTTTCACCTTCTTTCAAAGGTTGATGAACTTTGCCCTGCGGATCAACCATCACAAATGACTCCGTCAAACGACTCCGTTGTTCCGCATCAGCTTCTTCATCATGGACATCATCGAAATCATCAACAGAAATAAAAGCTGCTCTTGAACCTCTCCTTTCAAGAGACTTGTTGATAAATTCAACAGATTCGGCAGCCTTAGACTTACTGCTACCAACTAGTTTAACAGGCCTCTCGGAAACATTCTCTTGCGAAGTCGACATCTTCAAAGATTGCATGGCATCTTCACCAACATTTGACTCCAAAGAAGTTTGATGAATCTCAATAGACTTGGCCACTTCGGGTACAAACTCAACATTTTTTATTGGATCAGTGTCCATAGGCAGAGTAGAAGAAATTTTCTCAAGAACGGTAGCGTACGCCTTCTCCAAATTTCTAGAAGATTGCGCCACCTGAACACCTTGAGCAATATTTAACAAGCCAGACAGATCTTTACCAAGATCTTCTGTAGAAGGACCCAAATCACATTTCGCATCAGAACTAACTGTAGGCACAGCAGGAGTTGGCAAGTTAAATTTTGGAGAAGAAGGAGTAACAATACCGAAGCAGATGCAAAGCATGAGTAGTATCTTCGACATCTTGCAAGTGAGCTTCGCTAGACCCCCAATTTCGTAAGTAAGGAGCAAGTGGAGTTAAAATTTCAGGAGTCAAACCGGTAGAAGCAAATACTAGGCACATTTTTCTCACCTCTAGTTCTTGCTTAGAAACTCCCATCAAATCATGATCTAAGTTATCAAATCCTTCATTATCGATAGTTCGACTAAAGGAAGCAAAAGTCTTTTTCTCGCCTCTTGAAGCAAGCCCCTTTTGCGGACTTCGATGAAGGAATTGTCACAGTCTTCGTCGAAGTAGAAGTCTCGATCCGCTTCCTTTTCTTCCCTTTCTTAGATTCCTTCTTTGAATCTTTCTCATCTCCAAACATTTTTTTCTCATCTTTGGAAGCGAGTAAGCCGACGCTTCTTATAAGTTATATTGCCAATCGCAAAAACGCTGCGATTCAACCTAACATAATCTCGCACCCGGACACTCATCCATCAAAGTTTTCTCCTTAGAAATATATTTCCCGAAAGCAACTCACAAGCTTTATTCTCAATAGCTTCAACGAAGTCCCTATCATTCAAAAACTCAACGAGGCTTAACAATCTCTCGATCCAGGAGATTTATAATTTTGCCACAAATTTCTTTTGTATGAAAACGAACAATGTTCCAACCTCGGCGAAGCGGCCAAACTACAAGTTTATGTACTCCTCAACAAGATCTCGAAAGTACTTTGTAAAGAAGCGGCAAGTGTAAATGATTTCAAACATTCACTAGCACTTTTTGGTACTTCGACTATTAGGTTTGATAATAAATTCCAGTATGCATCTCTGCAGCCAAAGGGTATCTCTTCACAATTTTCTTCTTTCCATCACGCTCTTCAACAAAAGGAACCTTATGGTAAAACCAAAACTTGAACCATCCATCAGCCCACTTGTTCTTAGCATTTGGAGATATTTGCTTGCCCCACGAGCAGCCTTAAAGCTACAACATCCAAAGTAATAAGTTACTTTCTTGCTATCAATCATATTGTTGCGGATCGACAATGAAGCTCATGCGAGCACGAAAAGCATCAATATCAGGTTTGACATCTTGATTTGCGAACGGCCCAAATAAAAAGCGATTGCAGACGAACAATGGCATTGGGAGTCGGATGGTGAATCTCAATATCGTAAGCCTTCAAAACTTCCTCCAGGAAATCTTGACAAGGGAACCGAAGTCCAAAGCTAAAAAAAATCTTTGTAAACTATACATTCATCAGCCTTTAGGCTTCGCAAGCCTTTGTCTCATTTGCACCAAAGAGGTCAGTAGTAATCTTTCTTCAAAATTCCATTTCTCTCAAGCTCTTCATAATCCGAAGCCTTCATTTTACTCTTACCAAAATGATAAGAGTAACTGTCATCCGCACCAACTCGTAAACCGAGGCACTAACATCGCCGAGGCCTTCATCCGAATTTTCTTCATTTCTCCCGTAAGCGCTGTTCATCGGTCATCTAAAAATAAAAAATATAAGCAAAACAAGAAAAAAATTAAAAAAAAATTTGTCTCGCAAGAATTTACCTTTGAGAAGCAATAGTCTTGCAAAAGAAAAGTTCCTCAAAAAATTTCAAAGTTTAGCTTAGCAAGATAAGCTTCGCGCAAGTCAATAATACTGGTCGACTTCACAAAAGCAGTCTTCGCGTCGCTAAGAAAAATTTCAACGGGGTGTCTCCTCTTCGCAAAGATAAGAAAAGCAGGGGGGTGCTTCGCTATTTATAGATCATCACGGTCAACTAGTCAAACTAATCTGTTGTAAAAAATAATAATAATAACAATAATAAGCGAAGTTAAACAACCTTTCAAAGAAGTCCAACTTCAAAGTTTGGGACGGCGTTTTGTATACGCATAAAGTTTGGTAAAACTTTTTGTGGGTTTCATGCCTTTGAGGTCGGCCTTCGCCTACCGAGGCTCTTTGTTGGGAACTAACTTTGTTTATATAAAACATCATCCCAAATCTTTGAAGTTTTAGGAAAATATCGAAAAGGATATGCGAAGGTGACTTGGCGTTAGAAGCTTCGCGAAGATAAAACAAGATTGATGAGAACTTTTCTATCAAAGACGGCAAAGGTGTCTTCGTAAGAAAGACTTTGCAAGGAAAAGGATGAAGATAGAAAGTTGGCAAACAAGACATCAAGCGAAGCCGGCGAAGATGACTTCGCGAAGGAGCTTCGTCCGATTTATTGAGATCAGGTTCTTGAGGAAAATCAACATTTCAAATACCACGGAGCGAAGTTGATGAAGACAACTTCATTTGGGAAGTTGATAGAAGTAGAGAAGACTTGTAAACTTTAACTTTCTATCGAATTCCGAAGCCGGGGGGCCTATAAATACCCCCCGGCATCTTTTGTATTGGGAATGTGGAATGGCCACTTTGTAAACCATTTTTCCATCAATAAAGTGTTGGCCAGATTATTTACCCAACAGTTGGTGATTGTTTTTGGCCACCTCCGATTGATTTGTGAGAGATTCTTGGGCTTCCTCATCGGCGACGAATTGCTACTTTAATATATTGCACGTGTCATTGAGTTACCGCACTTGTGTGTGGGGTCTTGGAGAGCCCAAGGGGCCAACTAGCTTAGGTCACTTGTCTAGTCCAAGAACCACCAAGGTGTTGGTCGACACAATTGGAGATTAGCTTGTCGGTGCACAAGTGAACTCCGGGTGAACAAATCAACTTGTTCATTCTCTTGGTGATTGGCATCTCCATTGTGATTGATTGTCTACTTCCGGTGATTGACTCATCCTCGACATGGTGATTGGATGATTGCCTCTACATGTCGGTATAACAAGTCATCTCATCATCTAGCTTTTACTTGTTATTTACCTTGTACTAGTGTAGCTTGTGTAGCACTCTTATTTAGTTGCTAAGCTCGCTCACTAGTTGTAAAAGTAGTGACATAGCCTTTGTGTGTGATTAGAGATCATAGCAACTAGACGTGTTGGAATAGGAGGCTTGCAACACTGTAAAAAGCAAGGCAAAATTGCATTATAGCCTTTTGTTTTACTAATCAATTTTATCTTAGTGGTTTGTAGAATTTTTATTAGGCTATTCACTCCCCTCTAGGCATCTAGGACCTTTCACCCGGTTGTAGAAGAAACGGGCTGAAATAGGCCGTGTGGTAGGATAATTCATAGAAAAATAAAAAAGTGACAATTTGTGACCGTTTTTTTTCCGTGGGGAGAGTTACATCGTAGGTGCCTAGCCGAACGGCAAAGATGCAGTGGTTTGGACGCATATAAACGGCCATTGGGGAGGAGCGCGGCGCCGGGTTGAAGAAAAAGGGCCAAAATAGGCCGTGTGGTAAGATAATTCATGGAAAAAATGGAAAGTGATAGCTGTGAAAGTTTTTTCCATGGGGAGAGTGACATCATAGGTGGCTAGCCAAATGGTGAAGATGTCAGAAGTGGTTTGGATACATATAAACAGCCATTGGGGGAGGAGCCGGCGCCGGTTGTAGAAGAAATGGGCCGAAATAGGCCGTGTGGTAGGATAATTCATGGAAAAATAGAAAGTGATAGCCATGACCATTTTTTCCATGGGAAGAGTGACATTGTAGGTGGCTAGCCGAATGGCGAAGATGTTAGAAGTGGTTCAGATGCATATAAATGACCATTGGGGAGGAGCCGGCGCCGGTTGTAGAAGAAACATGCCGAGATAGGTCGTGGTGGTTGGATAATTCATGGAAAAAATGGAAAGTGATAGGCGTGGACCGTTTTTTCCAAGGGGAGAGTGACATCGTAGGTGGCTAGCCAAATGGCAATGATGCCGAAGTGGTTCGTGACGCATATAAATGGCCATTGGGGGAGGAGCCGGCACCGGTTGTAGAAGAAACGGGCCGAAATAGGCCGTATGGTAGGATAATTCATGGAAAAAATAGAAAGTGATAGCTGTGACCATTTTTTCCATGCGGAGAGTGACATCATAGGTGGCTAGCCGAATGGCAAAGATGCTAAAAGTGGTTTGGATGCATATAAACGGCCATTGATGGAGGAGCCGGCGCCGGTTGTAGAAGAAACGGGCCGAAATAGGCCGTGTGGATGGATGATTCATGGAAAAAATAGAAAGTGATATTTGCGGAATTTTTTTTCGTGGGAAGAGTACATAGTAGGTGGCTAGCCAAATGGCAAAGATGCCGAAGTGGTTCGGACGCATATAAACGGCCATTGGGGGCGGAGCCGGCGCTGGTTGTAGAAGAAACGGGCCGAAATAGGCCGTATGGTAGGATAATTCATGGAAAAAAATGGAAAGTGATAGGCGTGGACTGTTTTTTCGTGGGGGGGAGAGTGACATTGTAGGTGGCTAGCCAAATGGTGAAGATGCTAGGAGTGGTCCGGATGCATATAAATGTCCATTGGGGGAGCAGCCGGCACCGGTTGTAGGAGAAACGAGCTAAAATAGGCCGTGTGGTAGGATAATTAATGGAAAAAATAGAAAGTGATAGCTGTGACCATTTTTTCCATGGGGAGAGTGACATTGTAGGTGGCTAGCCAAATGGCAAAAAAGCCAGAAGTGGTTCAGAGGTATATAAACGGCCATTGGGGGAGGAGCCGGCGCTGGTTGTAGAAGAAACAAGCTGAAATAGGCCATGTGGTAGGATAATTCATGGAAAAAATAGAAAGTGATAGCTGTGACCTTTTTCCATGGGGAGAGTGACATCGTAGGTGGCTAGCCGAATGGCAAAGATGCCATAAGTGGTTTGGATGCATATAAATGGCCATTGGGGGAGGAGCCCTTGGGTTGTAGAAGGAACGGGCCGAAATAGGCCGTGTGGTAGGATAGTTCGTGGAAAAAATAGAAAGTGATAGCCGCGGACCATTTTTTCCGTGTGGAGAGTGACATCATAGGTGGCTAGCCGAATGGAAAAGGTGCTAGAAGTGGTTTGGATGCATATAAATGGCCATTGATGGAGGAGCCGGCGCCGGTTGTAGAAGAAACGGGCCGAAATAGGCCGTGTGGTAGGATGACTCATGGAAAAAATAGAAAGTGATAGCCGTGGACCGTTTTTTGAGGGGAGAGTGACATTGTAGGTGGCTAGCCAAATGGTGAAGATGCCGGGACATATATAAATGGCCATTGGGGGAGGAGCCGGCGCCGGTTGTAGAAGAAATCGGCCGAAATAGGCCGTCTGGTAGGATAATTCATGAAAAAAATGGAAAGTGATACTTGTGACCTTTTTTTCCACGGGGAGAGTAACATCATAGGTGGCTAGCCAAATGGCGAAGACGGCAGATGTGGTTTAGATGCATATAAACAGTCATTGGGGGAGGAGCCGGCGCCGGTTGTAGAAGAAACGGGCCGAAATAGGCCATGTGGTAGGATAATTCATGGAAAAAATAGAAAGTAATAGCTGTGACCGTTTTCTCCATGGGGAGAGTGACATCGTAGGTGGCTAGCTGAATGGCAAAGATGCCAGAAGTGGTTCGGACACATATAAACGGCCATTGGGGGAGGAGCCGGCGCCAGTTGTAGAAGAAACGGGCCAAAATAGGCCGTGTGGTAGGATAATTCATGGAAAAAATGGAAACTGATAGCTGTGACCATTTTTCCCATGGGGAGAGTGACATAGTAGGTGGCTAGCCGAATGGCGAAGATGCCAGAAGTGGTTTGGACGTATATAAATGGCCATTGGGGGAGGAGCTGGCGCCGGTTGTAGAAGAAACGGGCCGAAATAGGCCGTGTGGTAGGATAATTCATGGAAAAAATAGAAAGTGATAGCTGTGACCATTTTTTTCATGGCGAGAGTGACATCTTAGGTGGCTAGCTGAATGGCGAAGATGCCAGAAGTGGTTTGGACGTATATAAACGGCCATTGAGGGAGGATCCGGCGCCGGTTGTAGAAGAAACGGGCCGAAATAGGTCGCGGTGGTAGGATAATTCACGGAAAAAATGGAAAGTGATAGTTGCGACCATTTTTTCCTTAGGGAGAGTGACATCATAGGTGGCTAGCCGAATGGTGAAGATGCGAGAAGTGATTCGGACGCATATAAACGGACATTGGGGGAGTAGCCTATTTGGTTGTAGAAGAAACGAGCCAAAATAGGCCGTGTGGTAGGGATAATTCATGGAAAAAAATGGAAAGTGATATTTGTGACTGTTTTTTTCTATAGGGAGAGTGACATCGTAGGTGGCTAGCCGAATGGCGAAGATGCCAGAAGTGGTTTGGAGGCATATAAACGGCCATTGGGGGAGGAGCCGACGCTGGTTGTAGAAGAAACGAGCTGAAATAGGCGTGTGGTAGGATAAATCATGGAAAAAATGGAAAGTGATAGCTGTGACCATTTTTTCATGGGGAGAGTGACATCGTAGGTGGCTAGCCGAATGGCGAAGATGCCATAAGTGGTTCAGACGCATATAAATGGACATTGGGTAGGAGCACTGACGGCGCCGGTAGTATGCCCCCGTATGCCAAGGCATACCCAAGTTTTGTGAGGAAAAAAACAATTTGTATACAAATATATCCCGTTATTTATAGGTAATTCTAACTCCTAGTGCCAATATAGCTAATGGGCCATGTCCAATTGCCTTCTGGGAGCCCACCACGAAAGGAACCCCAAATTAAGGTCGTTGTGGCCTTGCTTGAGTGAGACGACCAAGCCATCTACGTGCGCCGCAATCTTTGACATCATCTTCGCCCCTGGCGTCCTCCGGTCCCTCCCCAACTCTGGCCAGCCGGTGAGGACATCTCGCCCTTCCCTCCCCTTCTCCCGGCGCTCTGCTCGCCCCTCGCCCAACTAGGGTGCTTCGCTTGTGGCCCCTGCAGGCCCTAGGGGCCTGCGCACCGCCCCAAATGAAGGTGCCGGCCGCCGGTGCCGGTGAGAGCTGGGCGGCGTGGCCCGTGGGGGCGTGCGCCCCTTGCAGCACAGCAATAGCAGCACCCTCTTGTACACTTGGCATACCCAGCAATGAATTCCTAGCTCCGTCATTGGGGAGGAGCCGGCGCGGTTGTAGAAGAAACGGGCCAAAATATGCCGTGTGGTAGGATAATTCATGGAAAAAAATGAAAAGTGATAGCTGTGACCATTTTTTCCATGGGGAGAGTGACATCATAGGTGGCTAGCCGAAAGTGGCAAAGATGCCGAAGTGGTTCGGACGCATATAAACGGCCATTGGTGGAGGAGCGGCGCCGGGTTGTAGAAGAAACGGGCCGAAATAGGCCATGTGGTAGGATGATTCATGGAAAAAATAGAAAGTGATACCTGTGACCATTTTTTCCATGGGGCGAGTGACATCGTAGGTAGCTAGCCGAATGGCAAAGATGCCAAAAGTAGTTCGGACACATATAAACGGCCATTGGGAGAGGAGCCAGTGCCGGTTGTAGAAGAAACGTTCCGAAATAGGCCGTGTGGTAGGATAATTCATGGAAAAAATAGAAAGTGATAGCTGTGACCATTTTTCCATGGGGAGAGTGACATTGTAGGTGGCTAGCCAAATGGTGAAGATGCAAGAAGTGGTTTGGACGCATATAAATGGCCATCGGGGGAGTAGCGGGCGTCGGTTACAGAAGAAATGAGCCAAAATAGGCCGTGTGTAGGATAATTTATGGAAAAAATAGAAAGTGATAGCTATGACTATTTTTTCTATGGGGAGAGTGACATCGTAGGTGGCTAGCCGAATGGCAAAGATGTCAGAAGTGGTTCGGAGGCATATAAACGGCCATTGGGGGAGGAGCCGGCGCCGGTTGTAGAAGAAACGAGCTAAAATAGGCCGTGTGGTAGGATAATTTATGGAAAAAATAGCAATTGATAGCTGTGACCATTTTTTGCATGGGGAGAGTGACATCATAGGTGGCTAGCAAAATGGCAAAGATGGCAGATCTGGTTCGGACGTATATAAACGGTCATTGGGGGAGGAGCCGGTGCCGGTTGTAGAAGAAACAGGCTGAAATAGGCCGTGTGGTAGGATAATTCATAGAAAAAAAAAATAGAAAGTGATAGCTGTGACCATTTTTTCCATGGGGACTGAGAACATTGTAGGTGGCTAGCCGAATGGCGAAGATGCCGAAGTGGTTTGGACCCATATAAAACGCCATTGGGGAGGAGCCGACACGGTTGTATTAGAAACGAGCCAAAATAAGCCGTGTGGTTGGATAATTCATCGAAAAAAAATGGAAAGTGATAGCGGTGACCATTTTTTCCATGGGGAGAGTGACATCATAGGTGGCTAGCTAGATGGCGAAGATGCGAGAAGTGGTTTGGATGCATATAAACGGCCATTGGGGGGAGGAGCCGGCACCGGTTGTACAAGAAACGGGCCAAAATAGGCCGTGTGGTGTTGACACTTGTTATCGTATAAATTTATTAATCAAATAAACATGAGAAAGGGGTATAAATCATAATAACAACCCGAATAGGGTGTCACTAACATATTTCCACCAGTTTTGGTAAAGTTGTGAATTGCGAGGGACTAAACAGGAAAAACAGCGAGAATTGGCGTGTCATACGACCGGCCGACGTAACGCAATCCAACTCAGAAAGACCTAGAAGGCTCCGGACTAATCCCCGACGTGATCGAGACTTAGCACCCAAGAAACCATCATCTAGAAGACTCCGGAAGACACGGCCTCTGCGGGACCCAAGGTGGGCCCCACCCTGGGCCGCGGCCCAATATCCAGCCGAGCGGCCCGGCAGCGGCCGTACCCACGCCCCGCCTCCGAAGCTTCTCCAACCGCCCCTAAGATGCAATCTAATCCGCTCGTTTAATGTCGGTTTGATCCGAGGGCGACGGTGGAATACGAGTTGTGATCTAATCCAACACGGTACCTCCTTCGGACTATATAGCGGCCCCAAAGGCGCCCCCAAGAGACATCATCTCCTCATTAGCTATCGCCGAGCAAAAACTAGGGTTTCATATTAGAAGAGAGAGAGGTCCCTCTAGTTGTCTAGTTCATCTAGTTCTAGTTCTAGTTCTAGTTCTTCTAGTTCATCTAGTTGTAAGATCAAGAAGAGAGGCGAGGAGAAATTTGGAGATCGGACACAGTCGGATCTTCATCATCATTGTACTTCCGCCGCAACAAGTTAGGTCTTCAAAGCAATCTCCGGGTTCTTTATTTATTATTTCTATTTATTCTATTTAATTACTTTCAGTTCTTACTTTACTATATTTCTTGGATCTCGTATTGAGTGCTTTAGTTATCATATGTGGCTAGAGTAGTAATCGATAGTGTAGGCGTGGTGTCTAGACTAGAGTTTACCCGAAGTTTGCGCCTTCAATCCCACGGTTAGTTGTGGTAGCCCGGGGGTGACAGCCTGTCGGTCTTTGTATTCCACCACGTTCGGGTTGGTGATTCGTAGAGCTTTTTGGCGGCCTTTCTCCCGATCACCCCTTCCCAGTCTTTTTCGAGGATAGGGACGGTACCGTTGCTCCGACGTAAGTAAAGTAAAGTAAGCCTTTGATTATTTAGATCTCATTAGAATACTTAGAAAACTTAACCCTCTCTTCTCACATCATCACCATTATTATCTTAGGGACGTTCTAAACCTTTCTAGTACACTTCACGTTCCCGTGAAAAATCGATACTCTGGAATACTCCGGGTGAAAGCTACATCGGTATCCGCGGCGCTTGCGGATTTCTCTGTTCGCGTTAATTTATACCAACAAGCTTTTCGGCGCCGTTGCGGGAACGTAGCGCGTGCTAGTTAGAACCACGATCGTCCTTTTACCTTTTTACCTTTTTTTCTCTTCTACCTTTCTTTCCTTTTACCCCTACCTATACCAACATGGGATCAATTGATTCCATATTTATCTATCTTTACGGCACCCTTAAGCGAAGCTCTCGCCGCTAGAATCCTTAGATCTCATCCTTACATCGGCCATTAGCTACGCCTACGGTTGACCAAAATGATCATGAAGCAATACTTCTCGGGAGTGAGAAGCAGGATCATATCTTCTATGGTAGGAGTCTTTGCCGACATCACGAAAGTGTTGTGCGCATGATCATCATGCAGTTTTTGGAGGAACCTTTTCTTTCCTTTTTTTAAGCAAGGTTTGCTTTGACGAACTCAGCGGGTGAAACCCATATACTAGCATTCTTTATGACCATCCAAAGGAAGAAGAATCATCCTCCAAGAAAAAAAAATAGAAGTTCGATAGCTATATCACCATCACTCCAATCCCAAGACTTAGCTATCGACCCCAAACCATCAATGCGCTAAAAACCTTTAAGGGGAGAAGAAATTCAACCCTTGGATATCTCTTTAGATGATGAGTTTCATGAACTTCCGGCTTCACAAGAGACCATATACAATCCAAACCTCTTTTAATCTCTTAGAAAGCACCTTTATTGCTACACAAGGACATTGGGGAACCTCAAGGATGGCATATCTAATCATGCCATAGGAAGAAAGCAAAGCCATCAAGAAGCCACTCTGTCTCTCTCTCTTTCTAGGTTCAAATTAGATAATTCTTTTCGAACCCATCTTTAACCACATCCTTGAGCCCAATGAATCCTCTTGTGCCCTTTTCTTGCGTCTCCTCACGATCCTAAAATATTATGAACGATCTAAGGAAGACCAAAAGGAGCGCATTTTTCTGGAGAACATCAATGAGCATAAAGACTACTTCATAAATGGAACTTTTTCCATCTAGTCCATGCTCATTTGAAAACTCCTAAATTGATTGCCATCTCAATTCTTGCCGCACATGAAATCTCCATCCCCCTCATACTCTCTTTCTTAAAAATTTAGAAAGGGTGGTTGTTGATGAATTTTCCTACGGCTTGAAATTTTGAGACTAGCAACATAAGGGAAACCACTTCATTATCTTGATTCATAATTTGAAAGTTTCCCAAGGACGAGATTTTTGTCCTAAAACAAGCACTCTAGGGGAAATACTATAAAGACTTATATATCACTATATACCCCTACATTATGAGCATATGATTATAAAAATTTTCCTTCGGTATTCTTGTCACCGACCATGCCAGGTTTGGAGTAAAGAAGAACGAAGGATGACAATACAAGGTATGTCCAACCGGTCATTATGCAACATTGAATTACATACATAGAAACATTTATTGTCGCGGTTGCTACACTAGCTTGGTTGTCTTTACCTTTATGCATGCTCGACTGTTAAACACTCATCATGCTCTATCATCTCTGTTTGAATAAATCTACGTAATGCTTTCATGCTACCGTTGTTTGCTATAGTATGCTTAGGTTTTGAAGTATTTTCATACACCTTTTAGATTAAGCATGGTGCCTAGTTTAAATTGTTTTCATGGCTCGAAAGTTAAACATGGTGTTTAGTTTGATTCCCGGAAACCATAAGGTGTGGTGATCTTTCTTCTAAAGGCTTTTTAAATTAAGCGTGGTGCTTAGGTTAGAACGCCTTCCTAAATCAAATTAGACGTGGTGTCTAGGTTGACTTTTGAACCATAGTAAACTATAGTAGATGCTGGTATATTTTTGTTGGACTAACCCCTGCAGAAAAGAATAAACTTTGAAACAAGCTTGGGGAGGTAGAGATGAACTCACTAGAGATTGAGCAAGACATGTGAGACATGACTTATGGATAAAAAGAATTCCCCAATGAGCCAAAAAAGAAGAAGAGTGACGAAGACAAGATCCACAATTAGAAGCACTCACTCATGGGGGAATTCATGGGTGATAGAAGCATCAAGGAGGGAGGCCACCTCCATTAAAAATGATCAAGCCATCCTCTTCCTCCCCGACATGCACCTGTCACTCCACAAGTCACACCAACTCAAGAAGAAGAGAAGTACCACCACAAGGTGTAATCGCGCCATCATACTCCAATAATAAAGGTAACACCTTGAGGTAAGTAGTCATTAAGATTTCCCTTATAGCATCCTCATAAATGAAAAGTCAAACATGCTAGAGTTATAGTTTTACATAATTCAATCTTGTTAACTCGACATATTAGCTTTTTAAAAACTGTTTCTAGCATCTCTTTCTTGTTCGCTCATTATTTTGCTAAAAATATTTACATGCTAGATTTATCTTCCTCGATCTTACCACCCTTGTCATAAATGAATTTATACATTATCTTTATCTTGTTCAATGTGCCCACAAGGTTAGAGTAGAAGTAAATGAAATTTTGGTTTCGATGGTGTTTTCCCACCAACGAGAGCCCATGCACTTGATCTCTACCTTGTCTTTGCAGCGGAAGGACTCACTTTTGCGCAATAAGAGGAGAAGTCTTACTTCCCCAATTCCTACAAGTGGAAGTCCCCGACCTACAAATATGCACACTAAACAAGACGCCGCAACCGCCACTATCCAATCTTCCTTCAAGCGGTGAATCAGCGAAGAACATGGGCAACGCCATCACCAAGTGGCTATTAAGATCGGATGATGCACTTGAGGAGTGACCAAGGAAGATCAAAGTGAGCACGACATGATCGAGGTGTAGACCACTTGACAAGAGTAATGGGTCAACATTCATCCCCATACTCCATCAAGAGGGCCTTACACCACCACTATTGCCTACCTCACCACAAGACCCAAGAAGAACAAGACGCGGAGACGCCGCTAAAAATCACAAGACCAATTGGAACGGAGTTGACGAACAAGGAAGACATTAAGAAAGATTAAAGAAGTTCGCCGCCCCGACCAACCGAACACTCAAAGACCTGCCACTCCAAGAAAGGTCTTCCCGAAAAAAAAGCGACATGGAAAAAGAAAGAAGCATCACCTAATCAAGAGGACGCCAAGAGTACACCTTCGGAAGACCTACCACTACCCGCGTCATCAACTGAACAAACACCATCTCCATCGGCCACCTCATCTACACCACTCGTCAAGATCATTGAAGGCACCATTTCGCACCACGACATTCCGACAAGATGCCAAAGATGACAAAGACGCCATGGGAGTAAGTACTTAAAACTCTCATCGAGAGGTAACTCGGTATTTATCTGCATATTTTCTCGCAGCAAAAGCATATTTAAATTAGCATATTTCCTTTAGCATATTTACTTTCCTACACCTGCATTAGAAAAGACCATAAATATGTTATTGCATTTGCATCTGTTTATCTTTAAGCCCCATGTAAGCACTCCTTACTTTGTGGTGGCACAAAAATAAAAATATAAAAAAAAATATATATATTGCATTCATATGTTTTTGCATCATCATCCTTTTGCATAGAAAAAATTTTCAAAAATATGTGGGCACATGAAGGCCCATACTTTTATAGAAAAACCCAAAAGAAGTGAGCACATGAAGGCTCACAACATGTTCCTAGAATTTGTTCCTTCGGGTATGTGGAATTAATATTTGCGGGGAGAATATTTAAGGAAGACCCAGGAGACAAACAAGCTCCAAGGAGAATCAAAGGACTACTTCAAGATCCAGCTTTGGGGAGAGCACCCCCAGTTATCGCGATAAGTATCACTATCCTATCCATTTTAATATTAGTTAGTTATATATGTTTTCTTTGCTAGATTTAATTGGTCATAATTAGAGTCTTAGTTTGTTAGAATCTGAATAAATGCCGAGTCGCTAAGTTGGCTTTTTCTCTTTTATGATCTTGATGATATATGCTAAGGAAATGATGAATAGTTGCTCCGCTTTAATTCTTCTTAAAAGTACTTACACTTTGGACTTAGATTCTCCCAAAGCTTTAAATGCTTAATTTGTTCTAAAATCAACACTGTGGGAAGCACATGCTTAATCCGAGTCTTAGCATAAAAAGATAAAGAGACATGAAGAGTTGAGCTACTGTTTATCATATTCCTAGAGATACTTGATTCCTGGTTTTTATCTTTGAAAATTATAAAACATTACATGATGAGTTCCTTAGCTATGACCCTTAAAGAGTTTATCATTCATCCCACTCCATTAAATACGCTGCTTCTAACCCGGAAGTACGCCTCCCCATACTCCATCAAGCCGCTAGCCATAATTATAAAAACAAACTCTTGCAATTTTTGGATATATCTCTCTCAATGTTTATGCCAAATAGAGTCTGGGCTACATTCGAAAAAAAAAAAAAAAAAAAAATAAAAGAAAAATAAATATTTAGAGAGAAAAGTGAGATGAGAGAGGGAGAGTAACGGACAAAAGTCATACTAGGCGAGAAGGGCCTACCTCCCTAAAAAAAAAAAAAAAAAATTAGAGATGAATAATGGACACGTGTCCGAGGGTGAGTAGGGCCCACATCTCTAAGGAGAGAGAAAAAATGGACAAAGTCAGGGGCAAAGCCCACCTCTCCAAGAATGGACAGCCCAGTGTCTTAGCAATTTTAGAAAGAGAGATATAGTCCAAGATGCTTGAGAAGAAAAATACTAGAAAAGGCTAAGGGCTATTTACTACCTTTCATCCTCATCCACTTCACCACTATCATCCCACTATGTATGTCCTACCACATGTGTAATTCCACTACCATCATCTACTTAAGAGGGTCATACATAGGATCTCTCGAAGTTTCTTTTGAAAAAAATATTGCAAAACCCTGGGATGATAGTTGATCAAAGAGCTTGAGACATGGTACTTAACTTGATTGTTTTATCTTGCTTATGATTCGTGAGAAGGCTACGCCCCATGGTAAAATGGTATGAGAGAGCAATATGGTTAAGAGGAGAATTTATTTCGATAAACACAGTATTTGCCGAGGTATGAAAGCGTAGTAGCAACTCCCCGATCCTACTATAGCATATAGCTTTGCTAGGGACTAGCAAAGGGTAAGCTTGGGGAGTTTGTTGACACTTGTTATCGTAGGTAGCTAGCCGAATGGCAAAGATGCCAAAAGTAGTTCGGACACATATAAACGGCCATTGGGAGAGGAGCCAGTGCCGGTTGTAGAAGAAACGTTCCGAAATAGGCCGTGTGGTAGGATAATTCATGGAAAAAATAGAAAGTGATAGCTGTGACCATTTTTCCATGGGGAGAGTGACATTGTAGGTGGCTAGCCAAATGGTGAAGATGCAAGAAGTGGTTTGGACGCATATAAATGGCCATCTGGGAGAGCGGGCGTCGGTTCTGTAAGAAATGAGCCAAAATAGGCCGTGTGTAGGATAATTTATGGAAAAAATAGAAAGTGATAGCTATGACTATTTTTCTATGGGGAGAGTGACATCGTAGGTGGCTAGCCGAATGGCAAAGATGTCAGAAGTGGTTCGGAGGCATATAAACGGCCATTGGGGGAGGAGCCGGCGCCGGTTGTAGAAGAAACGAGCTAAAATAGGCCGTGTGGTAGGATAATTTATGGAAAAAATAGCAATTGATAGCTGTGACCATTTTTTGCATGGGAGAGTGACATCATAGGTGGCTAGCAAAATGGCAAAGATGGCAGATCTGGTTCGGACGTATATAAACGGTCATTGGGGAGGAGCCGGTGCGGGTTGTAGAAGAAACAGTGCTGAAATAGGCCGTGTGGTAGGATAATTCATAGAAAAAAATAGAAAGTGATAGCTGTGACCATTTTTTTCCATGGGGACATGATAACATTGTAGGTGGCTAGCCGAATGGCTTAAGATGCGAAGTGGTTTGGACCCATATAAAACGCCATTGGGGAGGAGCCGACACCGGTTGTATTAGAAACGAGCCAAAATAAGCCGCGTGTGGTTGGATAATTCATCGAAAAAAAATGGAAAGTGATAGCGGTGACCATTTTTTCCATGGGGAGAGTGACATCATAGGTGGCTAGCTAGATGGCGAAGATGCCGAAGTGGTTTGGATGCATATAAACGGCCATTGGGGAGGAGCCGGCACCGGTTGTACAAGAAACGGGCCAAAATAGGCCGTGTGGTGTTGACACTTGTTATCGTATAAATTTATTAATCAAATAAACATGAGAAAGGGGTATAAATCATAATAACAACCCAGAATAGGGTGTCACTAACATATTTCCACCAGTTTTGGTAAAGTTGTGAATTGCGAGGGGACTAAACAGAAAACGGAAGAATTGACGTGTCATACGGCCGACGCGACGTAACGCAATCCAACTCCGAGAAAGACCCTAGAAGGCTCGGACTAATCCCGACGTGATCGAGACTTAGCACCCAAGAAACCATCATCTAGAAGACTCCAGAAGACACGACGCTCTGCGGGACCCAAGGTGGGCCCCACCACCGGGCCGAAGCGCCCAATATCCAGCCGGCGGCCGGCGGCGGCACCACCCACGTCGCCCCGCCTCCGTAAGCTTCTCCAACCGCCCCTAAGATGCAATCTAATCCGCCGTTTAATGTCGGTTTGATCCGAGGGCTTACGGTGGAATACGAAGTTGTGATCTAATCCAACACACGGTACCTCCTTAGGACTATATAAGCAGCCCCAAGGCGCCCCCAAGAGACATCATCTCCTCATTAGCTATCGCCCGAGCAAAAAACTAGGGTTTCATATTAGAAGAGAGAGAGGTCCCTCTAGTTGTCTAGTTCATCTAGTTCTAGTTCTAGTTCTAGTTCTTCTAGTTCATCTAGTTGTAAGATCAAGAAGAGAGGCGAGGAGAAAGTCGGGAGATCCGGACTGTCGGATCTTCATCATCATTGTACTTCTGCTGCAACAAGTTCGTCTTCACAATCTCCGTGTTCTTTATTTATTATTTCTATTTATTCTATTTAATTACTTTCAGTTCTTACTTTACTATATTTTCTTTGGATCTCCGCCGTATTGAGTGCTTTAGTTATCATATGTGGCTAGAGTAGTAATCGATAGTGTAGACGTGGTGTCTAGACTAGAGTTTACCCGAGTTTTGCGCCCAATCCACGGTTAGTTGTGGTAGCGGGGGGGGGTGACAGCCTGTCGGTCTTTTGTATTCCACCACGTTCGGGTTGGTGATTCGTAGAGCTTTTTGGCGGCCTTTCTCCCGATCACCCCTTCAGTCTTTTTCGAGGATCGGGACGGTACCGTTGTTCGGACGTAAGTAAAGTAAAGTAAGCCTTTGATTATTTAGATCTCATTAGAATACTTAGAAAACTTAACCCTCTCTTCTCACATCATCACCATTATTATCTTAGGACGTTCTAAACCTTTCTAGTACACTTCACGTTCCCGTGGAAAATCGATACTCTGGAATACTCTCGGTGAAAGCTACATCGGTATCCCGGCGCTTTTGCGGATTTCTCTGTTTCAGCGTTAATTTATACCAACATGTGGTAGGAAAATTCATGGAAAAAAATAGAAAGTGATAGCCGAGACTATTTTTTCCATAGAGCGAGTGACATCGCAGGTGGCTAGCCAAATGGCGAAGATGCGAAGTGGTTGGGGACGCATATAAACGGCCATTGGGGGAAGAGCCGGGCGCCGGTTGTAGAAGAAAAAGCAGGCCAAAATAGGCCGTGTGGTAGGACAATTCATGAAAAAATTGTGACCATTTTTCTATGGGGAGAGTGACATCTTAGGTGGCTAAATGAATGGCGAAGATGCGAGAGTGGTTGGGACGCATATAAACGGCCATTGGGGGAGGAGCCAACGCCGGGTTGTAGAAGAAATGGGCCGAAATAGGCCGTGTGGTAGGATGATTCTTGGAAAAATACAAAGTGATAGCTGTGACCATTTAATCAAGGGCTTAGATCTCTCCTCAATGGCGGTGGTGAACCGACATAAGAAGCCGGAGGCTGACAGGTGGGGGGCTAGAGCTTGGCCGACTCGCCCCCCTAGCTCGGCCGAAGCCGGGCCTATGTCGTCGTGGGTCTCACCTTCCGGGCACGTCTTACGGGATCTTCTAGAGTGTTCTTTCGTGGTAGCCAAGTTGAGTTGCTTCGCGGATAAGTCTTTTACATTGTATGGCTCGCAAACTCTGGCCTTTTCCTGTTTAATCCCTAAAAATATATAAATCACCAAAACTCATGGAATTCTCTTAGTCAGGCCCCTAAACTATATTGATATTTATTTTAAGCCCTTATTTCATGTTTAGTTGACTATTAATATTATGCAATAAAAGATACCAACAAGCTCCCCTAAGCTTACCTTTTGCTAGTCCCTAGCAAAACTTATACTCATACTTAGTGTTGGATCAGGAGTTGTTCAACACTTTCACGCCTCAAAAGTACACATGCTTCCAAATACGATTTCTCCTTCGGATCATAATAAACTTTTTCAACCTTCAACTCACCCATATTACCTTTAATTGTGGAGCTTATAGCCTTTTCTTAAGATCTTGGGTAATTGAAAGATAGAACAATCAAGTGAGACACTGTGTCTCGGACCCTTGGTCAACTGTCATTCTCAAGTTTTTTATAAGTTTTTAAAATAGAACTCAAAGTTCCTTTTGTATGACCCTTTCAATTCTCTCATTTGTGGTATTTGTGGATCCTCACTAAGGCAATAAGGTTGGTTTGCCTTTCTCTCATAATATGTGTAGTATTTTTGGACTAAGGCAAGAGGGACACTATGCCTTCTCTCTCACCCTATATCTAAGGCTTATATGTGGAGCTCATAGGTGGGAGAAAACTAAATCTACTTACTAAG
The DNA here is from genome assembly GCA_015847255.1 of Hyparrhenia diplandra. NCBI lineage: Eukaryota > Viridiplantae > Streptophyta > Magnoliopsida > Poales > Poaceae > Hyparrhenia > Hyparrhenia diplandra. Next base: position 47,291 of record JADLZK010011816.1, read on the forward strand.
CATATATTATAAAGTCAAGCAATGGATCCATAGTTACGAGTCATATTGCATATGCATGTGTATGGTGTAGTGGAATGGATATGATGGTAGGTGTATGAGGCAAATGAAGTGAAAGCTTAATCCTACTTTGCTCCCCAGGAAACATATCTCTCTTTCTAGAACTTTGAAAGTATTTGGGAGAACCTAGGCTATATACTCTCTCTCTTTTTTTCTTTTTTTTTTTTTTATGGAGAGGCGGGCATCTAGAAATCTTTGTCGATGTTTTACGACCGGAGAGCACGCCATGGGGTGAACCGGGCGGTTTGTTCGGGCCTCGATGATGAACGGAGCCCGGGCGGTTTGTTGCGCGCGGTGACATTGAGAGTCGGGGTTTTTATCTTGGTTCGGGCCCTCGATCCTTGATCGAGTAAAGACCTTTACGTCCAGTCGGTGTGAGCCTATTTTTGATTGATGGGGTCAACCGAGGATCGGTTGTGTTGTTTATAGCACTTGATGTGTTTCAAGTTGCGTTCTCCCTCACGAGGTGCTCCTTGGTCGCCTTTTATAGTCTAAGGGACCGGGGAGCTCGCTACGATCCTAGTCGGATACATAGAGGGTTGTCCGACGAGGATTCGAACACCCAAAGATCTGACTAGAGTTCTATCCTAGTTACAACAGAAGTCACCGTAGCTACGCTTCCATTACCTTCTGAGAGTTGTTTGTGGCCGCAGGCTAGGATAGAACCCTGCGAACAACTCGGTAGAGTTCTTTGGTGATCCCGTATCCACAAGCCCCCGAGCATCTCAAGGTTGAGTCATGAGAGCTGTCTTTGCTCTTCTCGGATGAAGCCTTGATATGGTCTTGAGATCATTAATACGGTGTGCGCTTTGAAAAAGTGCACCCGTAGGGGTGTAGCCCCGAGCTTCTTGCTTTTTGGCACAAAGAGCTGGAAGGTCTTTGAGTTCTTGTCCTCCATCTTCGAGTTCTTCTCGTTCGGAGCTCCGTCTTTGGGTTCTTTCATTCGGAGTTCTTCTTACGTGTGCACTTTTGAAAAAAGTGCACCCGTAGGGTGTAGCCCCCGAGCTTCTTGCTTTTTGGTACAAAGAGCTGGAAGGTCTTTGGAATCTCCGTTTTCGAGTTCTCCTTGTTCTGGAGGTCTTTGAAAAAATCTTGCCCCGGGTATCCTGTAGCCCCCGAGCATCTTGGAGTTCTTTCGTAGATAGAGCTCCTAGAGGTTCTTCTTACCCTTCGGGATTTTTGACCGTTTCTCTTTTTTCCGTGTGATCACGGGTCGCATGATCGAGGCGCTTTTACCGTGCTTGTCTTTTCAGGAAATGTCTACGTGTTGCAGTCAGCGTAATGAATTTAATTTCTTCTTTGGAATTGAGGTGACCATTCATTGTTGGTTGCCTTGTCTTCTATGGACCCGGTCTATAGGCATGCTGATTTTTGCCTATAAATTGGGCCGTCTGGCTGTGTGGAAAGCCATAGCGTCTTTCGTCTTCACTGCTTCTCCTTCTTCTTGGAGCCTCCCTCCTCTGTAGAATAGCCTCTCTAAGCTTCTGATCCATGGCAACGCCAGTGAGTGAGTTGGATCAGCCCCCGGGCTTGGTCTTGAGCCTTCTTGGGTTCTTTTTTTTTGCGAGTGAGGGATGTCTTGTGAAAGGGAATAGCGCGAGGCTATTCCCATAATAGTTCCACACCGGGAAAATTTGAGGAGCAAGTGCGGGATGCCTTGTGACCTTTTAAGGTGATCTCCTCTTCTGGTGTGGTCCAGTCGGGTTCTTTCTGAGCCCTTCTGGATCTCTTTGGCCGGCTTGTTCCCTATATAGATTGAAGGGGAGAGCTGTGTCCATCGAGTTCTGCTAGACAAGGGTTCTTCTGGGGCGCTTCCTTTTTCCTCTAAGGGATTTTGCACTCCTAGAGGGCTCTTCTTTGTCTGCTCGTCCGACGATCCACGGGTACTCCATCCGTGGATTCTTTGTTAGGTCGTCATTCTTGGCTTCGAGCTCATCAAGTTAGTCGGGCGTCGAGTTTGAGGAGTTCTTTCGGAGTTATTGCCGCTTCCGTAGGAACCTCCGCCAGACCGGCGGCATGTTTGGAGCTGTAGGAGCCTTTTGTCTTCTTTGTATCTTGTAAGGAGTTGATCTCCGCTTTGTATTCTTCTTTAATGATCAATAAAGAGTTGTTTTCTTTCTTGTCATTGTTGTGTCTTTGTCATCCGGCTTACGTATTGTTGGTCGGACTTGTTTTACGTTACGACGGGTTGTTAGCCTTTGATGTAGTCGACTTCTTGTGGATGCTTGGGCACTTTGAGTTGTTTTGCTCGGCAATGGTCTTTGAAGAGTTCTTTTTCTCTTCTGGCGGGGATCCGACCGTTGTGTTAGAATTTGTTGCCTTGTCCCACATAAAAGGAGAGCCGTTGTCACTTCAAATTAATTTTGAAGTTGTAGAGGCTCCGTTACTGAAGAGTTTTTGATACATGAACGGTGGAAAAAATCCGTCCTTAAATACTTGGATACGGCCTTTTCTTTTTCCTCTCGCACGCCATTTTGCTCGCAATTAGCAATCTTCTTGCCCTAACTCTTAAGCGCCGCTCTTTGCTTTTGCCTTCTCGCCGTCGTCGTTAGCGATCTTAATCGCCATCGCCTTTCCTCTCTTTCTTCCGCACTCATGGCGAAGGGCTCTTCTTCTAAGAGCTCGTCGCGGGGAAGGAGGAGATGCCTCCGAGGTGGAGGCGGCAATGAAGATACGGGCGGAGCCGATCACTACCACCGAGGACATGGCGGATCTTGAGTGGCGGAGGCTTCTTCCTTCGTGAGCATTTTATTTTGGAAGCTCCCCCGCAGTCATCGTGTCCCCGCTCCCGGTCCTCTTGAGATCGTCTTGTTCGTCTCTTTTGTTCGTGCGGTCTTTGTCTTCACCGCCTCGCTTTTTCCATGAGTTTCTTCAGACTTATGGAATTGCTCTCTCCCATCTCTCCCCTAATGGGGTTCTTCTCCTTTCCATCTTTGTTCATGCCTGTGAGACTTTCATAGGCATTCCTCCTTCTCTGAAGTTGTTCCATTATTTCTTCCACCTCCGCCCTGGTTCTGACCTTTCTGCTCTTGGATGCGTCTCGATCCAGGCCCGTCGAGGTAAATAAGGGTGCATTCTTTGATTATGAACTTCCTAATTCTGTTTTTTGGCTGGTGCTCTAGCTGGTTTTATCTTTGATAATCCTCCTCCTGCTCTTGCTAATCATGTGGCGATGAGCCTGTTGATCTGATACCTTGAAGGCTGAATCTCGATGAGGGGGAGGTCATTTGAACTTGTTAATCGAGTCAAGTTCTTGAAGCAGGGTGGTCTTAGTGGCCCTGGTATTGTTGCTAGCTTTCTGCGCCACCAGATTTAGCCCTTGATGGAGAGGGAGAAGTACGGCTTTGAGTATACCGGCCCTGAGGATCCTTCTCGGGTTAGCAATGATGGTTCTGAATTGACCGAGGCAGAGTTGAAGGAATCTCTTTGCCTTGTTCTGAAGGATGTGCTGGTGACTCCGATCCAGGTTGTGGAGTACTACTGCTGCTAAAACCTCCCCGGGCGTGAGTTCTTTTACTTTTCGTGATCTTTTGCGGGAAAGGGTTCTTTTTCGACTTTACGCTTTTTTTTAGCATCTTGGCCGCAATTATTGCGAGGCGGGCTGTGGTGACAAAGTGGGCTGCGATGCCCGCTATCCCCTGCTGGCCAAGGTGAGTCCGAAATCCTTCTGGTGGTATGAGTGTTGGGGTTCTTCGTATGTTCCCTTTACTCTCGGTGCGGGTTCTTGCCCTTATAGGTCGTAAAAACGCGTCGTCGCGTTACGTTTGAAGAACCCATTTGCTTCTTCTGCTACCACAACTCCCAAGAGGACTCATTTCGACTCTTTGCTTTCGGGCTTCTTTGCGCGGGAGCCCACGGGTAATATTCTTATAGGTGAGGGGGTTGTTCTTCTATCAATCCGCTCTTTTTCCATATAAGTTAACCTGTTTCTCTGATTTCTTCAGATGGCGCTCTGCATTTGCCCTTTGAGCATGGTGAAGAGCAGGCCGAGTCTCTCGTCCAAAACCCGTGAGTTCTTTTCTCCTGAACTTGTGTACGGAGTTCTTTTGATCTTGGTGTTTTAATGTGGTTTGTTGCTTCTTGCGGCTTCGCTTTGTATTGCAGACTATTTATACGGTCGGGGTTTCTCCTATTGTGGTCCCTGCTCTTGAGGTGAAGCCGTCTGTGGCTGTGGTTTGCCCCCGTGTTCCTCGTGTGTCCTTTAGGTAAGTGCTCTTTTGGCGAGCTCTTTTCCTTTGATAGGAGTTGAGGCGTCTTAATACGTGGGGTTCTTTACGTAGGAGGCCTACGGTGAAGTTCGAGTCTGTTTCTCAGGAGTTCTTACGGCGTCGTGCATTGGTACTCTCGGCCAAGGTGCTCTTGGTGGTCAATCTTCCACTAAAGGCGTCTCCCATTGGGCATTTGTTCCAATCGCAGACTTCTCTTCTTGGTACCTCGATTCGCCGCACCCGTCGCCAAGATCCTTCTCTTTTCGATCCGAAAAAACTTGCGAGTCAATAGATTACGAGTTTGATCCGGGTCCTCGGGGTTCTTTGGTATGTAGGGTGTGTATGGCACTATATTTCTTTGCTTTATGCGCTTTTGATCAGAAGTTCTAGGTAATTGTCGAGCTCTTCTTGACTGTGTTCCCTTTTGTTGTTGGGTTGTTTTGAGCTTGACTTCTTTTTTCTTCCTTTCGCTGTCCTTTGTTCATGACCTCCCTATCTTCGTGCGTGCCGCCCATGGGAGTGATTCTCACGAGGGCTGAAGTTGCCCGACTTTAGAGATGCGAACGGCTCTTCGTGGCGAGGGTTCGGCGTAGGGCTACGGTGATGGGCTTCTTGAATCCTCTGACAAGGTTGTGCAGGAGGTCGAAGGTACTTTATCTGTCCTTGTTTTCTTTTATTGCTCTTCTCTTTCTCTTGCCAAGTTCTTTCACTGACTTCTTCTTGGTCCCAGTTCTTCGGGTGACCAAGACTGGTTAGGAGACCATGATTGGTCAAGCTGCGGTGAGCTTCAGGGAGACAAAGGATTCTTTGGCTGCTCTTGTGCAAAGTTTGCGAGCTCGGGCGCTTTGTCTCTCCTCTTCTAGACTGTATCCGTCTTCCTGAAGATCATGGCGTGACCTGGAGGGCATTTCTTCCTCATGCATCCGAGCGTTTCCACTTCTTTGTGGGAGATGTCGCTGGGAGGCTTCTGAGGAGCTCTCTCTACTACTTCCATCATCTTGTGCCAGACTTGCCCATTCTTTGAGGTTGTGAATGGGTTTCTTTGCCGAAGCTCATGCGGGAGATGATGGAGACGAAGAGAACCCCGTGGTCGATGCGGCCGTGGTGTCCCTTGTTGACAGCATTGATCTTGGTATGAGCGAAGAGGTGGAGCTCGACTTTGATGCGGCCCGAGTGCACGGTCTGCCGGGCGGCCGTCCACCTTGTAATGAGCGACTTTTTGTTGGTGGCCTGTTGGTCTGTGGCCTTGAACATTTGTGTCTTCCTTCGTGCAGACTTTAAATATTTAAATGCGTCTCGCGTGCGGACTTTTATTTGATTCTTTGCGAGAGGTTTTTCTGCTTGCTTCTTTTTGACTTCACGAGATCATTTTTTCCGAGCCGCTTGGGAATCTTGTTCCGATTGCTAGATTTATTTTGATATTCGGTTTAGCTCTTGATCGATGTAGAAGTCTATAAGTCCTGCTTCTTTTCGCCAGGGTTCTTTCTTCTGGTGACTCGATTGTAGCCTCCTCTCATTGTCTTTGAGTGGAGTTGATTGCTGAAATTTACGCCTTTAGAGTTCTTCCTTAGGCATCCGGCTTCGTCCTTCTTCTACGTGAGGCGTGCGTGTAGTTTGGAGTCTTGCTCTAGATCATCGGGGTTGTTCTTGATGTGTCACCGCCCTCTTGTAGGCTTCTTTGGAGATAAATCGAGTCTTGCTCACGTGCATTAGAGTTGTTTCTTCTCTGTCGCGGCCAGTTAGCCTTCTTCTAGGCTGTGGCTGAATTAAGTTAGATTCTTGCTCTGTGAGCGGGGTTGTTTCTCCCCCCAAGTGCGTTTAGCCAACCTTCTTTGTAGACTTGCTAAGGTAGGTTGGAGTCTTGCTCAGTCTTCTTTGGGTTCTTTCTCCCACAACCATTTCGACTTGTCTCTTTCTTTGGACTTGTCGTAGATGTTTGGAGTCGTGCTCAGGTGTACGGAGTTGTTTTTGCTCACGGATTTTCATTTTGTCTTTTTAGGACTTTGGCGATAGTTTTTGGGGTCATGCCCAGATTTGTCGAGGTTGTTTTTTCCTCGACATGCGACTTGAGTCTTTTTCTAAGACTTATCGCGATAGTTGGAGGCTTGCTCGGCGCGTTAGGTTTCTCCTTTTAGGCCTCTAGTGTTGTCTTTCTTAGACTTGGTAGTATAAATTGGTGGAGTCGTCCTCCGAATAGAGTTGTTCTAACTGCGGGTTCTTTATACGGGCTAGGGGAGCTCCCATCTTTGTCGGTGGACTATAACATGGCGTCCCATGTAAGGTTCTCATTCGGGCCCATTTAAGTTACCTTTGCTTGATTTGAAGGTCAAGATGGTTGGGTTTCTATTTCACAACACTACAATCCATCTTGCACTGGTTTTGGAGCTGCTTTCGCTTTACGAGAGACTTGATGTGAGGCGATGGGTTTCTATTTCACAACACTACACCGTTCCGCGATTGAAAGGCCGTCGCGTCATTGGACATAGTGGCACTACGGACCCTCGATAGCCTCTGCGACCTAGCGTGCGATTTTTGCCTTCTCTTTTTTGAGGAGTTACGATCCTTGATCTCCCGTTAGGATTTAAGGAATGGACGCTATTCCAAAGCTAGGACTTCACGTGGTTCCATCCTTGAATTGGTGACCTCCTTTTCGGTGGTCGGGGTTGCCTTCTTTTGGTCCACTTCTTTGGTGAAGTGCCAATTCGGTTGTTGTTCTTCTCCCTTGGGAGGTAGGTAACCGTTACGATCGACTTCTTTTTTGTTTTGAAGTGTCGGGGGATTTGTTGTTTTGGTGACCTCTCCTTTTCTTGGATGGTCTAGAGTTCTTCTCGGGCCGCCTTCTTCTTTTGAAGTATCGAGAGAGTTGTTTTGCTTTCTGCGTGTCCTCATCTGTCTTTAGTGGCCTTGAGTGTCTCGATTATGGGTAGAACATACGGTGGCTTATGTGCTAGGAGTTTTCGATTTCTTCTCCTTGCATTGTCATCAACTCGTAGGTTCTGGTCCTAGTACTCTTTTTGGCGATGAAGGGTCCTTCCCATGGGTGGCGACTTGTGCTTTCATACGCCTTCGATTTTTCTTTTGAGTACTTGATCTCTTGGGTTGAGTTTTCTTGGGCGTGTGCTTTTGTCATAGTGCCTTACGAGGTCCTTGCGGATATCTTGCATTCGAAGGATGGCATCTGCTCGACTTCTTACGCCGCGGTCGATTTCAAAGTCTCCTTGTATGCATTCTCCTTCTCCTTCTTCAAATTGCTCGATCCTTGGAGAGCTCCATATCAAGAATGCGCGGTAGGACACCCGACCCGTAGGTTAGGAAGAAAGGAGAGTAGCTTTGTTGCTCTCTGGCGATTTGAGTTCTTAGGCCCCGAGGCGACTTTTGGGAGTTCATTTATCCATTTAGCTACATAGTCTTTGAGTTCTTCATACAGTCTTGGCTTTAGCCCGGCGAGGATTAGCCCGTTGGCCCTTTCCACTTGCGGATTGGCTTGGGGTGTGCCACAAATGCGTAGTCGTCGTATGCCGCAGTCTCGTGCCCAATCTTGAATTACGCCCTTTGTGAAGGGTGATCCGAGGTGTATTATGATCTGTTGGGCAATCCGAAATCGTGCATGATCTCTTGTATGAACTCATTTGCTTTGGTGGAGCTGTAGGTGACCGGTGGCTTGTATTCTATCCACTTGGTGAATTTGTCGATGGCGGCGAAGATGTATTCGTATCCTCCTTTGGCTCTTTTTAAGTGGTGCGACTTGATCCGGTCCCGGCCGCGAAAAAGGCCCGCGATGGTGGTATGCAAATCGGGTTGTGGTGGCACATCTTTGTCTTGCAAACATCGGCATCCTTTGCATCGTCGACGAGTTCTTACGCATCCTTGAGAGCTGTTGGCGGTGGTATCCGGTTTGAATGCTTTTCCAACGGCGTTCTTGACGCTAGCGTGGTTGCCGCAATAACATCAGTGGATTTCTTTGAGGATTTCTTTTCCTTCTTGAGCTTATGCATTTGAGTAGTACTCGATGATCTTTGCTCTTTTGTAAAGCTTGTCCCCAATGAGCACGTAGTTCTTGCTTCTTCTCAAGATCCTTGTTGCTTCGGCTTTGTCTTGGGGTAGTGTCTTGTTTTTGATGAAGTTAATGATATCTTCTATCGGGGAGTTGTTCTCGCGACCGGAGATATTATCATTACTCGGCTAGAGCTGATGGCTCCATGTCATTGTCTTCTTCCGGGTTCTCTTTGATTGAGGGCTTCAAGAGTTCTTCGGACGAATACTCTGGTGGGACTTGAGCTCTGTCGGATCCGGAGCTTGGCTAGCGCGTCTGCGACCCACGTTTGCGTCTCGGAGGACATGTAGGATCTCGGGCCTTGGAAGTTCTTTTTCGAGTTTTCGTTCTCGCGCAATAGAGGCCCATGTTGTCCTTGGAGCAGTCCCGGTCCTTGTTGACTTGATTGATGACAACAGCGGAGTCGCCAAATACTTGAAGTCTTTTGATTCCCAGAGTTCTTGCTACTTTGAGGCCATAAATGAGTGCTTCATACTCTGCCTCGTTGTTTGTAGCTTGCCACATGATTTGCAAGACGTATTTGAGTTGTCTTCCTTCTAGAGATATGAATAAAATCCGGCTCTGCTCCCCGAGCTTCAATGAACCATCGAAGTACCGCGTTCCAATGCTTCTTGATTTAAATTCGGGTATGGGTTGTTGGAGCTCTGTCCATTACGCTATGAAGTGCGGAAGTGCACGGGATTTGATTGCTCTTCGTGGGGTGAACTCTAGATTCGGTGCTCCAGGAGTTCTCTTTGCCCATTTTGATATGCTCCTGTTGAATCTCTATTCTGCGCGGGATGTCTCCGAAAGTGGGGAGTCCGTGACCACTGTTATCTTGTGGCTGTCGAAGTAGTGCCGTAGCTTCCTTGAGGTGATCAGTATGGAGTAGAGTAGTTTTTGTATGTGAGGGTATCGGGCCTTGGATTCTGAGAGGACTTCACTCACGTAGTAAACTGGCCTTTGCACTTTGTTGGCGTGTCCGGGTTCTCCTCTCTCCACGATGATTGCTGGCCCGACTAATCGTGTGTTGGTTGTTGCTATGTGTAGCATGAGTTCTTCTTGATCCTTTGGAGGAGTTAGGACCGGGTGACATCGGTACTATTTGAGTTCTTCAAATGCCTTGTCTGCTTCTTCAGTCCATTCGAACTTTCCTTGGTCTTGATTAGTTTGAAGAAGGGTAGTCCTTTCTCTCCAAGTTTGGATACGAATTGTTGAGTGCTGCCATGCACCCTGTGAGTTTTTGGACATCCTTGACGCTTCGGGGTTGTTTCATCTCAGTGATTGCTTTGATTTGCTTGGTGCTGGCTTCTATGCCTCTAGCTGTGACCAAGAACCCTAGCAATTGCCCCGAAGGTACTCCAAATACGCACTTGGTTGGGTTGAGCTTCCATTTCCACTTCTTGAGGTTAATGAAAGTCTCTTCCAGGTCTTGGGATCAGAGTGTCAGGTTCTTTTGTTTTCACCACTACGTCGTCCACGTATGCTTCGGTGTTTTTGCCAATCTGCTCTCCTAAACAAGTCTGTATCGCTCTTCAATACGTTGCTTTGGCATTCTTCAATCCAAAGGACATTGTTTTTGTAGCGATAGGCACCCGAGCGGGGTGATAAAAGAGGTCTTGCTCTGATCTTCCCTTTTTAGCGCTATCTGGTGATATCCTGAGTAGCAATCCAAGAATGATAGTAGAGCTGATCCTGCTGTGGAGTCCACTATCTGGTCAATCCTTGGTAACCTGAAGGGATCTTTTGGGTAGTGCTTGTTCAGGTCTATGTAGTCTACACACATGCGCCATACGAGGTGTTCTTCTTTTGTACCAAAACTGGATTTGCTAGCCAACGGATGCGGGGATTTCTCTCGATGAACCCGACTACGGTAGTTTCACGATCTCCTTTTCGTTGGCTTCTTTCTTTTTTCTAGTGAGAACCTCCTCGGTCTTTGTTTGATGGGTTTGGACCCTTCGTTGATGTCGACGTGCTTTCGGCCGGCTCCCTTGGTACACCAGGGCATGTCGGTCGGTTTTCGGGCAAAGATGTCTTTGTTGTTGCCTCGGGGAAATTTGGTGGAGCGCAGTTCCTATTTTGGAGATAGGGGGCACTGATGATCACCATCTTTGATGGATCACCGGTTTTGCAAGTCGATGTGCTTGGCGTCGGCTTCTTGTGGGGGTGCCAAGATTGTTTGCTTTTTGGTAGGGATCTCGAGTTCTTACGGATCTGTTTCCTCCATCATCTTGTTGACTTCTTTCTTCTCCAAGAGTTCTCCAGTCTTGTTCGCAATCTCGATGGCTTGTACATCACACTTTCGAATGCCTTCTTGAGGTCTCCTTTGATCGAAAGAACCCCAAATGGCGCCGGCATCTTTAGTAGTAGATACGGGTAGTGTGGAATAGCCATGAATTTTGCAATCGCTATGACTCAAGATCTGCTACTTCAAACTTGATGTACTCTGTTCGGTAGTTGGTCGGAGATCCAAAGGTGACCGGCAAGGTAACTTGTCCAATTGGTATCGCTGCTTTCGCCGGGGAACTATCCCGTAGAAGGGTGTGTTGGAGGGAGCGATCAATCCAGAGGTCTAGCCCCATCTTGTCCAGTGTCTCCGAGAAAATGATGTTTAGCCCTGCCCCTCCGTCGATTAATACCTTGGTGACCGTGACTCCAGCTATCGTGGGTTCTAGCACCAAGGGATATAGTCCGGCATTGCCTACGCTTGTCCATTGATCCTCCCTTGTGAATTGTATTGGGTATTGGGACCAATTGAGGTAGCGCGGCGTTGCGGGCTCTGCTGCCATAATCGAACAGAGTGCTAGCTTGTCTTGTCTCTTGCTCTTTGAACCGGGAACTCCAGAGAATATGACGTTCAGAACTCTTGTTGCTTTCTAAAGCTCGCCAGTCTTTGGTTCGTCATTAGCTTCTCCTCTGTCTTCCTGACCGTCCCGCTTTTGAGCAAAGTTGTTTCCTCCCTTGTATTTGTCCTAGAATGTTGTGCAGCTTCCGAGCGTGTGCTGCGCTCCAGGGTGGTATATACAAGGTAGGTCTTCTAGTTTGATATTGCTTACATTCTTTGTTGTTGTTGAACTTCGCTTGTAGGGCTTCTTTGGCTTTTACGCCATTGCTCACGGTGTTATGCGGCCCTCGCTTTTTGTTGTTGAGAGTTGTTTTGTTCCTTCTTCGGGCCTTCCGGAGTTCTTTCTCTCGGAAAAGCGATCTCGGGTTCTTTCTTCAAAGACCGATCATCTTCTCCTTGATACATTTTGAACTGTTCGTTGGTCCTCGAAAGTTATCCTTGTAGAAGTCGGAGAATTGCCATCTTGAAAGATTCCATTGCCAAAGGCATCTATCACTTCTCTTTACGTGATGTCGTGCACTTGGGATCTCATCTCCCCAAATCTTGATGTAGTAATCTCTCGGGGATTCTTCTTGTTTTACGCTTGAGGCTTTTTAACTCAGGCCGAGTAATAGGATGGGTAATGATTCTGCGAAGTTGTCGCGGAGAATACTTTCTATAGATCTTCCAAGATCGATTGAGCCCTCTTCGATCTTGTCGAACCATTGGGCGGTAGAGCTTCTAGAGCCATGGGAAAGAAGACGGCCTTTGCGTCATCATCTCCTCCAGCTAGCTCAATGGATTGTGAGTAGACTCTGAGCCACTGTCTGGGCTCTGTTTTCCCATCGTATTTTGAGTGATTTGAAGGTTTGAACTTTGGTGGCAGTTTGACTTCCTGCAATCTTTCTACGAAGCAGGGAAATCTGTCGTAGCCTCCCGTGGTTCTTTCCTCATGTCTTCCTGAGGTTCTTCCTCCCTTTGATTGGGTTCTTGTAGGTCGATAGGTTGACTCTGCGACTTCTTCTTGTCGGCTTGGTCTTGGGGCGAGGCTCTCCCTTGGGGGTCTCCGGTTTCGCCAACCGTCCCTCCTTGGTGGCCTAGAGTTCTTGGAATCTTCCGGCATGCTTTCGGCCTCTCGAAGATGTTGGACCGACTTCCTTGTGCACGAGAGTTGTTTGCCCTTGACTGTGACGTTCTAGGATCTCTTTTGCGGGTGGCTTTTTGCAGCGCTTCCTTGATGAGCCTCTCCTCGTCGTTCAGGTTTGAAGCAGTCCTAAGGCGTTCAATCAACTCTTATATCTTCTCGTGAGTTGTATGTTTATCTTCAGCTTCTCTTTCAGACTTCAGTCTTTCATATTCGCGTAGGTCAGCTTGGTACTTGTTCCAGGCTTGTTCGCGATAGAGTTGCTCTGTCTCGGCGTCCCTTCCTTAGCTTGTTCTTCTTCAGCTTTGTTTGGCGTTTGTCTTCTCCTTCGTCTTCCAAAGGTTCTTTCATCCGCCGAGATGTTTGATAGGCCTTCGTCAGTGGATCGGCGTCGGGGGGCATCTGGTCGGGGTTAAGTGGGGAGCGAGCTCTTGCCACCATCAGTATTTCTTGGGTAGGCATAGCTTTCGGTCGCCACTCCTTCCGCCCAGGGTCCTCCCCAGTTGTCTCTCTCTTACGACCCGATTACGCGCTTGGTGAGGGTTCTTGGCCGTGGATGATGCACTCCTGCGGGTTCTTGTCAAGATCAGCCCTCTTTTGCGCACCTTCGGAGGAATCTCCGGCTTCCTCTTGAATGTTGTCTTGACACGCCTTGTATATGCAAACGCTGAGTTCGCGTAGTCGGTCGAGGCTGGAGCGGTAGCCCGGGTCGATAGCGGGGTTGTTTCGAACTTGCCTTCCTTCTCTCAATCGGGTAGCCTCCCTTGACTGAGTTGGGTAGATGTCTTGGTGCGAGTCAAAGTGGCGTCCCGAGTCGAGGTGGGAGTGGTGCCTCAAGCTGCTTTCGAGTCCGTCTTAATGCCCTAGGCGTCTTCCTTTTCCGAGTGGATCTCGTGAGTCGGGTTCCGTCACGTTGGCGCAAATCTCAGTATGCTTCGAGCTTGTTCTCCTTTTTGAGGCAGTTTCGGTGGCGTCGGTTCTTTGGAACTTCTCGGCGAAGTTCCGGTTCTTCGGTCTTGGTTTCCTCGATGATGTAGCTTCGAGTCTTGCCGTCGTTGTCGATCTCGCAAGCCCATTGTAACACCCTAAATTTTTTGCGCTTTTGAAAATAGGTTTAAATTGATTTGTTTATGTATTTTTGGTGTTCATGAAACATAAGAAAATAAAAATTTTCATCAAAATAAAATAAATCATAAGGTTAGATACATGCTTTTGCACTCATGCCGCTGCATTACTATTTTGTGTTGACTGGTTTTCATTAGAATTGAAAAGGATTTTGAAATTTATTTGAAAAGCTTTTTGAAATAAAAAAAAAAAAGGGTATTTCTATCTCTATTTCCTTTGCTGTTTTAATTTCTAGCGTGAGGAGTCCAGCAAGCTTGGCCCGTAGGCCTGTTCCTTTGCTTCCGGCCGAAGTGGGCACCCTTGGCCCTCTCTCAGTGACGTTCTTGGGCCACTGGACAACCGGGCCAGCTAGCCAAGTTGGAGTGCTGCCCTTCTCTCTTGCCATCGACGCGTCGGCCCCATGACAGCGACGCCGTCGTTCCTGGCGAAGCCTCGGCCGGCCACGAAGTCCTTTGCGACTTGGTGCAATCCGCACGCCTGGCCAGCTTGGACTCGTGCGCAGTAGGTGCTGCTCATCCCTCTCCCTTGCTCACGCACGAGCCAGACTTGAACCGGACTCGCCTTGCCTACGCGCCGAGCGCCGCGTGCCGTGCCTCTTTAAAAGCCTTGTGCTCGCGTCCATATCGTCCTTGGCAACCCTAACTGCTAGACACCTTATCTCGAGCAGCAGCCGCCACAAGCCCTAGACGAAAAGCCGTCGAGCTCGGTTCCGTTGATCTGCCGCTTCAACTCGAACGTGAGCCGCATGCTGCTCATGCGTCTGCCGCTCCTTTATCCCTGTAAGTTTCCGTCGAGCTTTGCATCTTAATCGCGAAGCCATCACGAAGTCTCCAAGCCCTTTACATCTCTGTTTCTTCCTTGGATTCGTTCGGTAAACCTCGCCAGTCTTTGCAGGTTCTTGCCGATTGTCACCTCGAGCTGCCGTCGACTGCAGGTCATGCCCCATCTCCGTTTTTGCTCTCAGTAAGGAGGCCTTTCTCTCCTGTGTCGTTTGATTCCAGTCCCATTTGTTTTCGTCTTCGCATCTCAGTTTGCTAACACCGGATCGTCAGACGTTGCAGCGTCACCGACATCAGCCATCCTGAGCAGTGCATTGTCTTCAGTCCACCTCGATCGTCATCACCGTCCAAGGTCAGTTCACCTGGATGCTCTTATGATGCTGTGATCATCTCCATCATGTTCGCGGTATAATTAACCATCGATCGTCTCTCCATGCCATTGAAGCTAATCATCTTCTCCTTTGTTGCCCTTTGCTAGTTTGTGATTGCCACCACACTTGTCGATTTTGCCGATCAGCATGGTCGATTGATTACGTCGCCTTGTCTTCTCTGCTGTTGTGGCTGATGCTCGGCATGTAGGCTTGACAATTCAGATCGAAGTGACAAAAGCCACGTGAACACATGCCATACAGAGTGTGGTACGTACATCCAGTACACATCATCAAGCAAGCTAGTTAGCTAATCCTTTGATTATTCTTTTATTCATCTTGTCACGTTACTCCATTGATCAAACTTTACTATGACATCATGTATATGTTTTCTGCCCGTTTTCCTTCGGAGGAACAATTCCGAAAATACATGATAAGTGATAACTGAACATATACGTACGTCACCGGCAAGCAGCAAACCTTGGCAGCCCGGCCGTACCTTTTCCATGTTTTGATCTGTTTAGCTTGTTGACACCATCGTCACGTCACATGTTATTTGTTGTCATTTTTCTATACAAAAATAAATCTGTAAATACCATGCTAATACCCATATACCTACGTATCTTTTGTTCCATTGACAAATCAATTCCACTATATCCTTCATGTTTATCTCGGCAATGATCTCTGATTGATGTTGCTGCGTTTCTTTTCCTTTCCATCAAAATCAGTTTATATTTAATTTATTATTTATTCATGCAAACCTTGTAAAATGCGTATCTTCGCCGTTTTAAGTCCGTTTCCGGTGATCTCTACGTCTGTGTGATCGTAGCGATGTGTAGAATAGTTTTACAAAATTTTCAACTTGATTTTCTACAATTGGTGTACTGTTCTAATTATAGCTTTGTTTGCTATGCATGATTGGCCCCGTATGGTTGTGTGTTGTTGATTGGGATCAAGTAGGCGGTGAGCTTTACATGGTGATCCAGAAGTTGTTGATTAAGAAGGATTTCTCTTTGGAGCTTTGGACTTGAAGAAGCATCGATATTAAGGCAAGTATAGTTTTGGGATATGCTAGCTTTAAACCATGATCTTATAACTTGCTTAATGTTTATGCACTAAACTTTAAATATGAATTGTTTGGCAACATGGGAATTTGTCTGTGATGAGAGATCCGGTATTACAAGATACAGCTATGGGGGTTATATGGCTCGACATTAGTTCCCTAAAGATCATTTTTCTAGCAACTTGGAGGAATTGCCTAATTGGATATAGTATGCCCCTATCCCGTTAATATGTGAGTATAGTTTGAGAGTTATGTGCCACATAGGAAGGGTGGGTTCTATGTCCGATGACTTAGCTGCCCCAACTTGTTAGACGAACCTTTGGGGGGCTTCTTAGTGGTTCTTGGTGCACGGGTTTGATCCGCCCCTTGCATTTGGGAATCACGACTCATAGTGAAAGTGTACACCTCTGCAGCAGAGTTTGAGAAACTGGTATACTAGCCTTGCCCAAGGTCACGGGCGGCCCTGGAACCTTTACATTAAGGATAATGACTTATGTTCGTTAAATTGTTCATGGTTTATCGTTTTATGCTATTCATTATTTATGTTATAATGATCATGGGTTTAGGGTACTATATTGTCTTGCTATTCTTGCGGAGTTCGACATGGACTCACTCTTGCTATTCCCCCACACCTCAGGTGAAGTTTAGGCTTGTGATCAACCAGTCAATCATTCCCTGTGGAGTCTGCACCAGAGAATCGGAGAGTTTTTCGCTGTCTGCTAGCTGAGGTTATGTTCTTTATGTTATGTTCATTATAATTTACGCATTGTTGGCTTGATACTATCCTTTACTTGTGGCTATATGTGAGATTTGACTTCCAGGGCTCACATATGGTGTGTATCTGGTTTTGTTCTTAAAACCGGGTGTTACAAGTGGTATCAGCTCAGTGCTGACTGTAGGATGCAAGCCTAGATAGAATGGTCGCTTCCTAAAGCTTATTTTGCTCAAACTATTTTCTATAACCTTGACCTCTGAATTGACTAGTTCTCATTCCTTGCTCAATTTGTCTCCTCCTTGATAGCTTCCTTTGAGCTTTTCTTTCTTACCACCTTGAATTTTGTTTCTTTGGGTTTACTAAAATTTTCTAATCTCACCTTATTCAAAATTCGAAGGCCTTTCATCAACTTCAACCTGCCCTTTAGGACCTTTGCCACCCTAAGATGAAGATAACGATAGTATCGAAAGTTGAGTCGCTGTTTGATTTGTGCATCTCTAATGCCTTGTTGAATTGTCATTATGCATGTGCTTGTTTTGGATCTTTGTATTGAATGCAATGATATTGTTGGTTTGTCCACAATTTCATTAAGTTCATAGGATTAAGGTGTAAGGATTAGTGAAATAAATAGTCGGGTGGTTTTCTTGTTTTCTATCCATCCTGTCGTTTTGGAGCAGTCTGTCTTCTTCGCTTATACCTCTGCCTCTGTAATATCAAAAATCATGGAATAATTCTGGACAAAAGTATAATTCCATATCTTTCTCTGAGCGCAAGAATCACCTTCATATCTTGTTTGGTTTGAGTGATATGAAAATCACAAGATGGTGCAACCGTGCTGTCGGAAATCTGGAATAGTTTCGGTTGTGAACTATTTTCGACCAACCTATGTTTCGAATTTGGAGAAGTTTTCTATAGAAAAGTTGTAGATAATTTCATAAGATTCCCAACGATATAAACTACAACTTCATTGGAACACCAGAACTCAAGTTAGAGGAGTTTTACTGTGCTGTTTTTCTTGTACCCGCGAGAAATTTCAGGTTACTTGTTCCTTCCCGTGCATGTGAGTTTTCCTTGGATATGAGAAAATTATTATGATGGATGACTCACTGAGGAGAATTCTAAGCTATCCCTTGGTGGTCCCCTAGTAATCTTTTTCTTAAGGGGGTAGCCACATTGAAGAAGTTGCATGATGGAGGTTCCATACATTCTAGATCTTCACCCGGGAGGATTAGCTATCTTAAGGGTGAGAAGTTAACATCAAGAGCAGGCACCGTTCACGTAAGATTGATGATTCTTGGATAATCTACATGGAGCCCAGGTAGTTGCCAAGATTGATCTTAGTCTTTGGTAGAGTTAAGTTATCGTCCTTGGGGAGTTTGATCAGCATCAATATTGGGCATTTATAGTAGATTATAGAGATGTCGACATTATGCTTTTGCCTTGAGAGTGAGATTTAAGTGAAGGAGGTTTCCATATTGGGTATGGAATCTCTAATGGTGGGTTTGCACGGAGAACTCAAGAGCAATATGCTGAGTTGAAGCCGTCTAGGTATGCAAGAGTGCTCCTTGGAATAGCATGACTCTATTGTGTGTAGGAATGTTGCCGAGTCTCTCAAGATGCTACTACAATAGAAGATATCAGGTGGTTTTTAGATGTCTTATAATGAGTTACACCTAGATGGATTGTAAGAAATATTAGGACTACTAAGACGGTCATAAAGAACCTCGGTGTGAAGAGTGAGCGAGAACAAGGCAAGTGACCTAACAGTAGAAAGATTAATCAAGAATTTGCTTTATCTTGAGAGTGGTTGGAGTACCCGTTTGGAATTAGTGCAGTAAGACTTGGAGTAACATTGTGAGGATAGGTGAAGTAAAGTGAAAAATATTACCGATAAAATGGAACTATTCGAGAGTTGGCGATGATTCGAAGATGGAGTATATCTATTCCTTTGATCACCAGCTTCCGAATCTCGGGATGAGATTCATCTTAAGGGGGGTAGAATTGTAACACCCTAAATTTTTGCGCTTTTTGAAAATAGGTTTAAATTGATTTGTTTATGTATTTTTGGTGTTCATGAAACATAAGAAAATAAAAATTTTCATCAAAATAAAATAAATCATAAGGTTAGATACATGCTTTTGCACTCTTGCCGCTGCATTACTATTTTGTGTTGACTGGTTTTCATTAGAATTGAAAAGGATTTTGAAATTTATTTGAAA
The DNA here is from genome assembly GCA_015847255.1 of Hyparrhenia diplandra. Lineage (NCBI taxonomy): Eukaryota > Viridiplantae > Streptophyta > Magnoliopsida > Poales > Poaceae > Hyparrhenia > Hyparrhenia diplandra. Next base: position 65,826 of record JADLZK010011816.1, read on the forward strand.
AGCTTTTGAAATAAAAAAAGGGTATTTCTATCTCTATTTCCTTTGCTGTTTTAATTTCTAGCGTGAGGAGTCCAGCAAGCTTGGCCCGTAGGCCTGTTCCTTTGCTTCCGGCCGAAGTGGGCACCCTTGGCCCTCTCTCAGTGACGTTCTTGGGCCACTGGACAACCGGGCCAGCTAGCCAAGTTGGAGTGCTGCCCTTCTCTCTTGCCATCGACGCGTCGGCCCCATGACAGCGACGCCGTCGTTCCTGGCGAAGCCGACCCGGCCGGCCACGAAGTCCTTTGCGACTTGGTGCAATCCTCACGCCTGGCCAGCTTGGACTCGTGCGCAGTAGGTGCTGCTCATCCCTCTCCCTTGCTCACGCACGAGCCAGACTTGAACCGGACTCGCCTTGCCTACGCGCCGAGCACCGCGTGCCGTGCCTCTTTAAAAAGCCTTGTGCTCGCGTCCATATCGTCCTTGGCAACCCTAACTGCTAGACACCTTATCTCGAGCAGCAGCCGCCACAAGCCCTAGACGAAAAGCCGTCGAGCTCGGTTCCGTTGATCTGCCGCTTCAACTCGAACGTGAGCCGCATGCTGCTCATGCGTCTGCCGCTCCTTTATCCCTGTAAGTTTCCGTCGAGCTTTGCATCTTAATCGCGAAGCCATCACGAAGTCTCCAAGCCCTTTACATCTCTGTTTCTTCCTTTGATTCGTCCGGTAAACCTCGCCGGTCTTTGCAGGTTCTTGCCGATTGTCACCTCGAGCTGCCGTCGACTGCAGGTCGTGCCCCATCTCCGTTTTTTGCTCTCAGTAAGGAGGCCTTTCTCTCCTGTGTCGTTTGATTCCAGTCCCATTTGTTTTCGTCTTCGCATCTCAGTTTGCTAACACCGGATCGTCAGACGTTGCAGCGTCACCGACATCAGCCATCCTGAGGAGTGCATTGTCTTCAGTCCGCCTCGATCGTCATCACCGTCCAAGGTCAGTTCACCTGGATGCTCTTATGATGCTGTGATCATCTCCATCATGTTCGCGGTATAATTAACCATCGATCGTCTCTCCATGCCATTGAAGCTAATCATCTTCTCCTTTGTTGCCCTTTGCTAGTTTGTGATTGCCACCACACTTGTTGATTTTGCCGATCAGCATGGTCGATTGATTACGTCGCCTTGTCTTCTCTGCTGTTGTGGCTGATGCTCGGCATGTAGGCTTGACAATTCAGATCGAAGTGACAAAAGCCACGTGAACACATGCCATACAGAGTGTGGTACGTACATCCAGTACACATCATCAAGCAAGCTAGTTAGCTAATCCTTTGATTATTCTTTTATTCATCTTGTCACGTTACTCCATTGATCAAACTTTACTATGACATCATGTATATGTTTTCTGCCCGTTTTCCTTCGGAGGAACAATTCCGAAAATACATGATAAGTGATAACTGAACATATACGTACGTCACCGGCAAGCAGCAAACCTTGGCAGCCCGGCCGTACCTTTTCCATGTTTTGATCTGTTTAGCTTATTGACACCATCGTCACGTCACATGCTATTTGTTGTCATTTTTCTATACAAAAATAAATCTGTAAATACCATGCTAATACCCATATACCTCGTATCTTTTGTTCCATTGACAAATCAATTCCACTATATCCTTCATGTTTATCTCGGCAATGATCTCTGATTGATGTTGCTGCGTTTCTTTTCCTTTCCATCAAAATCAGTTTATATTTAATTTATTATTTATTCATGCAAACCTTGTAAAATGCGTATCTTCGCCGTTTTTAAGTCCGTTTCGGTGATCTCTACGTCCCTGTGTGATCGTAGCGATGTGTAGAATAGTTTTACAAACTTTTCAACTTGATTTTCTACAATTGGTGTACTGTTCTAATTATAGCTTTGTTTGCTATGCATGATTGGCCCCGTATGGTTGTGTGTTGTTGATTGGGATCACTTTACATGGTGATCCAAAAGTTGTTGATTAAGAAGGATTTCTCTTTGGAGCTTTGGACTTGAAGAAGCATCGATATTAAGGCAAGTATAGTTTTGGGATATGCTAGCTTTAAACCATGATCTTATAACTTGCTTAATGTTTATGCACTAAACTTTAAATATGAATTGTTTGGCAACATGGGAATTTGTCTGTGACAGAGATCCGGGTATTACAAAGACAGCTATGGGGGTTATATGGCTCGACATTAGTTCCCTAAAGATCATTTTTCTAGCAACTTGGAGGAATTGCCGAATTGGATATAGTATGCCCCTATCCCGTTAATATGTGAGTATAGGCTGAGAGTTATGTGCCACATAGGAAGGGTGGGTTCTATGTCTGATGACTTAGCTGCCCCAACTTGTTAGATTAACCTTTGGGGGGCTTCTTAGTGGTTCTTGGTGCCTGGGTTTGATCCGCCCTTGCATTTGGGAATCACGACTCATAGTGAAAGTGTACACCTCTGCGCAGAGTTTGAGAAACTGGTATACTAGCCTTGCCCAAGGTCACGGGCGGCCCCGGAACTTTTACATTAAGGATAATGACTTATGTTCGTTAAATTGTTCATGGTTTATCGTTTTATGCTATTCATTATTTATGTTATAATGATCATGGGTTTAGGGTACTATATTGTCTTGCTATTCTTGCGGAGTTCAACATGGACTCACTCTTGCTATTCCCCACACCTCAGGTGAAGTTTAGGCTTGTGATCAACCAGTCAATCGTTCCTCGTGGAGTCTCGCACTGAGAATCGGAGAGTTTTTTTCGCCGCCCCGCTAGCCGAGGTTATGTTCTTTATGTTATGTTCATTATAATTTACGCATTGTTGGCTTGATACTATCCTTTACTTGTGGCTATATATGAGATTTGACTTCCGGGCTCACATATGGTGTGTATCTGGTTTTGTTCTTAAAACCGGGTGTTACACCCATGTCCCGAAGATGATCATCTTCTTCGCCGGTGAGATCATGATGTCGCGGTCCGCCGGACTCTCGTGCTGAAATTCGACCGAGAGCCTGCCATGGGGTGAACCGGGCAGTTTGTTCGGGCCTCGATGAACCTGGAGCCCGGCGGTTTGTTCTTGCGCCGACATTGAGAGTCGGGGTTTTTATACTTGTTCGGGACCTCGATCCTTGATTGAGTAAAGACCTTTACGTCCAGTCGGCGTGAGCTTATTTTTGATTGATGGGGTCAACCGAGGATCGGTTGTGTTGTTTACAACACTTGATGTGTTTCAAGTTGTGTTCTCCTCTACGAGGTGCTCCTTGATCGCCTTTTATAGTCTAAGGGACCAAGGAGCTCGCTACGGTCCTAGTCGGATACATAGAGGGTTGTCCGACGAGGATTCGAACACCAAAAGATCTGACTAGAGTTCTATCCTAGTTACAATAGAAGTCACCGTAGCTACACTTCCATTGCCTTCTGAGAGTTGTTTGTGGCCGCAGGCTAGGATAGAACCCTGCGAACAACTCGGTAGAGTTCTCTAGTGATCCCGTATCCACAAGTACCCATTATTTTCATAGCGGACACTGGTCTATTGTTTTTACTCTCCTTTTATTTTTACTTTTTTCTTTTCTCTCTTTTTTTTGACTATACAACCCAAGCCTCTCTTTGCAAAAAAAAAAAAAAACTTGTAGAGAGATAAAAACAAGGATAAAGGAGCTTTATAAGATGTTGGCTAAGTGGATATATGTGTGGGAAATATTTTTAGTTGCTCTCTCCCAGGATAGGAGTAGAATATTTTTGGTGGATCTATGTGGACATTTGGTGGATGCGTACTTTTGGGGTAGAAGTTGCATAAGTGCAAGTAGAATAGAGTCGAGTGGAATTGGAGTGTAGTGGAGTAGAGTATGAGTAGCAAAGATGACAAGTTTCTATGGGTCGACAAAGATTGACCAAACTCAATGCAAGGTAAGCAGCCTATATTAAAAAGGGTATTTCTATCTAAAGAGCATGTATATAAGGCTGTGGTAGGAGTTTTAACACTCTGTCATACAGGAACTCATCATGTGCACTTTTTAATTTTCAAAATAAATCTGCAGAAATCTAGTGTCACTAGGAGTAAGAGAAACAGCAGCTCAAACTTTCATATATCATATCCATCAATCACCTAGACTTTGAGCAAGCATTTGCAACCCATAGGTTTCGTGTTCGAGCAAATCTCAAGTCAAAGCGGTTTCCATTATAGGCTCAAGGGAAATTAAGCTTGAAAGCTAGGTACTTGAAAGAAATTACGATGAAGCAACTATTCATCATCTCCATGTTTTAAGGTTTATTTTAGTTGAGCAAAAGCAAACTGGTGTACACTCTCTTGATCATTTATTGTCACACTCTAAAAAAAACTCTTTAAAAGACTATAGAGACTAGATTCTTAGCAAACAAAGCAAAAAGATATATAAGCTAATAATATAGTAACGGGATACTTATCGTGATAACCGGGGATGCTCTCCCCTAAGCTAGATTGACATGTCGGGTTGATGATGTGGAAGTTGAGGTAGACAGCGACGAGGGTGTCAACCTATCATGTCTCTCTCCCTTGAATTCTGCTAAACTCAAATAGACAACAAAGCTAGTGGAACTTGATAAGCGTTAGTGGTTGGCCCTGTTGCTTTTAGTTGCTTGGGAATAATCTTTTTACAAGATCAGCTAAAGCATTAATATATATTTTTTTGGGGTTTTCAATGAAAGGCAAAGATAAAGAACCATACTGAATGAATGTATCTTTATTTTATTTTTATGCCACCACAGCAATTATACCTGAGGGTGCATACACCTTGAACTTCTTCACATGGGGCTTTATACTTTTCTTGATGCAAAGCGAGACGTAAATATGATATGCAATAAGTAAATTTGCAATGCTTAGAATAAAATATGGATAACTACCGAAGTTACCTTTCGGTGAGGGTTCGGCGATTTAGAGTCCTTCGAACAGGACCTCTAGTTCTGTTCATTCTTCCTGTGGTTCATCGGTTGTCACATAAGGTGGCGTTGATGATTCGATTGATGTCTCTTCCGATGATGTACTGGGAGATGTCTCTTTCTTCCTCCGCCTTTTCTTGGCTGGTGGGCTCTTCTTTGGAGTGGTTGGTTCTTCCACCTTTTCTTCTTCTTCTTCTTCTGCCTCTTGGATCTTCAAGAGTTGCTTCTTTTGGCGGCTTTGAGCTAACCTGTTCTTCTTTGGTCGTTCATAATTATTATAACTATTAAAGTACAAACGTACCTTTTCTATAGGGAACTGGAAGTGGATCTCTCCTGATCGGATGTAGATGGTGGCGCGTGTAGTGTTGAGGAATGGTTTCCCTAGCACTAGAGGTGGATCCTATTCTTCCCCTATGTCCATGACTAAGAAGTCAGTGGGGACATAGTGCTCATTGATTTGTATGGGTACGTCTCTAGCAATTCCTTCCGAAAATCAAAACGATTGGTTCGCCATCTGCAGCTGCACATATATTAGGTACAAAGGCATTTTACCAAATATTAATTTATACATTACCTTTGCCATTAAGTTGATGCTGGATCCTGTATCGCAATAGGTGTTGTTGAAGGTCAACTGGTCGATGGAGCATGCTATGGTCAGGACACTTGGATCTTCTAGTTTGCATAGCATTGAAGATTTGAGTAGATAATCGTGTTCAAATCGTACCGGGTTGATCATCATTACTTTTGTAGACTGAGTCTTCTTGTTCTTATTCTTATTCCTCCTTTTCTTGATGGTCTTGATCGTAGGTTCTGGTGTCAACTCATAGTAGTATGGTGTTTGTGGGTGAGCAGGAGATGTAAGTGTCTGGTTCTTGAAGGTGAATCAATCCTTTCTCCCCTTGATGGTGAAACAGATCTTTGCACTGTTAGCGTAGATGATAGCTTTAGCTGTGCTCAAGAATGGTCAGCCCAATATGATTGGTGCCCTCTTATCTCCTCCTATTTCAATTACCGCAAAGTCTGCTGGCACGCACGAGTGTCTAACCCTTATACAAACATCTTTAAGTATTCCCTTGGGGTAGCAAAGTGACTGGTCTACAAGCTGCAAGCATATGGTTGTGTACAATAATGGATCACCATGAATTTCCTCATAAATTACCTTAGGCATGATATTGATGCTTGAGCTGAAGTCACATAACGCGTTCTCAAACACGTGTGGTCCAATCTAGATGGTGATGACTGGCCTCCCTGGATCTCCTCTCTTGGGTGGTAAGGAGTCGTCCAGCCAATCGCTCCTTACAAAATCTTTATAGTAGTGACCTTCATTGAATATATCGATAAGGTTTATAGATTCTAATTCTTCCTACTGGCCTAGAATCTTACCTAGCATGGTTAGTGGAACGGAAGTAGCCAGCTAAGAAATCTAAGACTCTATCATCTTATTAAAGCTATCCGATTCTTAATTGCAGAAGAAAAGCTATCCATTCTATTATTAATAGTTTCTAGCATCTTATCATTGGAAGCTAACTTCCTAGATAGGTTCTCCACGGTCTTACCTTGGTTCAGGATGAGGCCTCTCAAGGAAGGCTGATTGTAATTATTGAAATTATTATCTTGATAATTACCTGAGTAGTTACCTTGGTAGTTGGGCCTCTGTTGGTTCCAACTTTGATTCTGTTGAGGACAATAGTTGTTGTTATTGTTGATTTAGTTCACATCCTCTTCAATCTCTGGGCAGTTCTTGCCTGTGTGCCCTGTGTTGCCACATTCTTCACATGTCATGCGAGAATCAAGAATTTGCATGACTTCCTGCTTCTGAGGAGCTCTTTCTTGAAGCTTCCTCATTATTAGGTCCATCTTGGCAGACAGAATATCTATCTCCTTAAGCTGGTGCATTCCCCCTGATCTCTTGCGGGGTTGACGCTCTTCGTTCCAAGTCTGGTTGGAAGCCATCTTCTTCACAAGCTCAGTAGCTTTGGTAAGTGCGAGTGATAGCAAAGCACCTCCAGCAGCAGCATCCATGGTCTCACGGGTACTAGTATTTAGCCCATGGTAGAAAGTTTGCATGAGTAGCCACTTCTCCATCCCGTGATGTGGACATTCGAAATATAATCTTGGAAGCGTTCCCACGCTTTCGGGATGGATTCATCATCTTCGTTCTTTGAAAATTTGAAATCTTCCCCGTAAGGCATTTGTCTTGCCTATAGGAAAGAACTTGGCGAGGAAGGTAGTAGAGCAGAGTGACCAGGTGGTATTCTTCTCTTTTGTAGCGTAGAACAACTGCTTCACCTTTTCCAAGAGTGAGAATGGGAAGAGGCGGAGTAGGATTGCATCTCTTGGTACTCCTTTGATGGTGAAAGTGCTGCAAATCTCCAGGAAGTGTTGGAGATGAGCACTTGTGTCTTCATGTGCCTTTCTACGTAATTGGCTAGCTTGCACCATGTTGATGAGCCCAGGCTTGAGCTCAAAGTCATGGTCCCCAATCGCAACTTCCAGCCCAGTGCGAACATTGGCCGTAGTTGGAGCTGAGAACTCATGAAGTGTCTTGTTGGCCATGGCCTCAAACACAGCGATAAGCTTTGCCTGATATGATCAACGTCTGGTTCAGAAGGTGTTGGAGTTTTTCTAAGCTTGGATCTTGCCCTTCTGATTAATACTTCTAGATCTTCAATATAATTATCCGGACGGCTACTCCAATTCATTCATTACCCTGCATAAGATAAACACAAGTAGATAAAACAAGGGTAATCCTGTTCGAGTAGTGATTAATGGGTCCTCAATACATTACATGATGCAAGTGATATCAATCTATCCATGTATGTGTTTTTAGGTATGGCTAGCACCCTTCCTTGGCAATGGTGCCAGAAATACTTGTTGACATTTCTTAACGCAATCACTAAAGGATGGATTTAAAATCCAACCCCAGGTTGGCGTCAGAAATGTATAATGGTATCTATCTAAATAAATGTTAGCCCCGAGGTGGAGTTAATCTCACATCCAAAGAAAAAGGGTTAGACGGTTAAAAGAGTTAGACGGAGTTAAAAGTGCATATCTTCATATCATTATCAAGAGTGGAATTAATCTCACTCGGGATATGCACAGAGGTGTACCACACATTCTAGCATCACCTACGCACTAGTCTGTCACCCTAGCAAAGAATGCTAAGAAATGTGTGTATGGTATTCCTAATATGCCACTTGAATTCTTGAAATAATATAAATAATATCTGCAAGCCGCATAGATAGAAATACCATTGTAGCACTTCACCGAGAGTAAGTCCGTGTATCGTATTTATATTTTATCATAGGGAAGGGGTAGGCTTATGGGTAGATTGATTGATTCACTTGCAAGTATGGTAATGTAGAGTAAACCATATGAATCTAACTAAAATCAAACCAGGATAAGTCACATAATAAAGACAATGATAAATGATATGATAACCGCCTAGTCAAAGATCATGGTATGCCACTAGAATGTATCATAAAAGGCAATATTAACATGGTATAGGTAGAGCGCATGTAATATTCCTAAGTTACTCCTAATCATATGTCAATGTATACTATGATTAGTGCAATACATCTAATAATCATGGCAAGAAAGCAATATATCTACACAAGGTGAATATTACTAAGGAAGATCAGGAACAGAGCAAGTCTACCATAGTAATAAAGCTCAACTAAACCTACATTCGGAGTGTGGACTACAGAGGACTCAATGGTAATGTCACAACCACGATCTACCACAGAACTCGGAATGTAGGGTGCAGTCATAGGCAAACGTTGTATAAACACCACGTTTACACATTGTCGACCACCCACAAAGAGTGCACCTAAGTGGGCGCTATACGACTCCATGCTTGAATATAAAGACGATCTAGCTAAACTAGATATATAATCATAATAAATATGGGAACATATAACTAAGAATATAATCATTGAATAGAACAACATCATAACAAATGTAACTAACCAAATACTTACAAATTAGATACAAGAGAGAAGCCACAAGAAGCTCGGCTTCCGCTACTTCTTGACGATCAGAATCCAAGGCAAGCTTGACTTCCTCTAGAACTAGCCTAGATAGCTAATGCTCTAATTATGGTGGAACTAGGCCTTGGGATCTTGACTTGGTGTCTTGATGATGGGACTTGAATGGAATGAATGAGAATGACTTAGGGTTTCACCTAGGGGCCAAGGGGTCTTGTTATATAGCCCCCGCAGATGCACCGTGGTCCTCGGATCAAACCGACCTTAATCAAGGGCTTAGATCTCTCCTCAATGGTGGTGGCAAACCGACATAAGAAGCCGGAAGTCGACAGTTGGGGCCGAGCTCGGCCGACTGGGCCTATGCCGTGGGTCCCACCTTCGGGGCCTGTCTTTCGGGATCTTCTAGAGTGTTCTTTTCGTGATAGCCAAGTTGAGTTGCTTCGCGGATAAGTCTTTTACATCGTATGGCTTGCAAACTCGGCCTTTTCCCTGTTTATTCCCTAAAAATATATAAATCACCAAAACTCATGGAATTTCGTTAGTCGGCCCCTAAACTATGTTGATATTTATTTTAAGCCCTTATTTCATGTTTAGTTGACTATTAATATTATGCAATAAAAGATACCAACAACAGCGGACCGGGCGCCGGGCGTTGTTACCGCAATGGCCGCGGTGCGGGGCTACGCCTTTGGACGGCGCTTGCGGCAACGGCAATAGGGGACGACTCGGCTTGTAAATGATCGCGGCGCGGGTCATTTCAAAGATGGCTCGAACCACCCGGTGTGGTACAACGCCGAAGATGGCGCAAGCGACAACCTTGGTCTACTGGTTCGACGGCGGCGGTCTTTTGTGTGGAGAAGCTACGAGGGGACGTCGACCTACGGCGGTGGTCTGGTAGCTTGAAGATGATCTTCGTGGGTGGGGCATCTTTGCTCGTTGTTTGACGGCAACCTTTGAAACGAGACCGGAGCATGGAGCCTTGTGGCAGGCGTGCTGAGGAGGCCCCCGTGCACAAGAGAGGAGTCCAACGGGCGGATGTGGCGAGGCCCCCGCGAGTTGTGGAGGCTCGGTCTCGTGGTTTTCATTCGGTCCGATGGCTAGCTTTGTTGCAGCGATATCGCGGGCGAAGGGTCCCGACGGCGGTGGCCTTCTCGGTATGGTGGTGTCCGCCCCTTTGTTTGCCTTTGGCGCTGGATTCCGTCAGTGGTTTTCGACGACTGCATGTGTGCGGTTTGTGGGTGAATGTTGCAGTTGTTTTTGTTTTCTCTGTCGCTGTGTTTGTATAGAGGCTTGGCCGTGTTGAGGTCCCAATCCGACCGGCCAATGAGTGGTAACCCGTGTTGATGTCCCAATCCAACCAGATGAGTTTAGTTGGTTTTTTCTTTTCTTTTGGTGTTGTTTCGTTGTACCTCCCAATCTGGGATTCTTCTTTTTAATATAATCGGCAGCTCTCCGTCGCCTGATTCAAAAAAAAAAAAAAAAAAAAGAGCTGATTTCTAACACAGGATTGCTACCACCTCCGCGAAGTGCTGTTCTGCAACTGGTCTTCTAAACTGCTTCAAAACAATCAGCCAAGCTGCACATGTAGTCCAAGCTAAGAGTAGGACACACACTGCCCAACGGAACGGAATTGCGGACTTTTTTTATTAAAAAAAACAGTATTACGGACTGCCTAGCAATAAACGTCTTGTTTGTAGCATCGGGCTAGGGCCCACTAGGGTCCGCGTCCACCGGCCCGTATTGGTTGGGCCTTAATATCACATAGTCACATACCGGCCCGATTAGCCCCGCCGACCTATGATGATATCAATACGATACGACTCGGCCAGAGTAATCGCCAAAAGTTGGACAGGAAATCCGCCGGAAACCTGACCGGCGAATCGTGACGAAAGCAGTCTGGCCGGCGGCGTCCGGACGACCGCGACCCAGGGAACGTTCATCGTTGCCGTGTCCTCAAACCTGTTGGTCCTACCCGCCCAAGATGCAATCCGCTCCATCTCTCTATCACGTACATCGGCGACGACATCCGTAAGAACGGGCGATCACGCGCATAGGCGCCCCCTTTGGCCGTCTCCCACCTCTGCATCCACTGCCCGTACGTTGGGGTCAGGGTCAGGACACCGTCATCATGGACACCGTCATCTGCTCTGGCAAGGAACGACGCCATCATCCTCCTCCGGCCCAGCAGCTGCCGCCCGATTCTCCTCGGAAAGCATTCGGTCGGAGCAGACCGTTCGAACATGGCTCAGCTTATGATATGGACAGTGCGCTTCTTTCTTCTTCTTCCTTGCTTCTATTACAACAATTCAAACAACGAGAGGAACAGTAATGCCTTTTTTTTTTTTTTTTTTTGGTAACTCATCGTCGTTGTGTCCACCAATATCATGTTCATCTTATATAGGAGTAGGAGATAATAAAATATGTGACTGAAATCAAGTAGAGATGATAGTGGATATAAATAGAACTGAAGTAGAGACTGAACTAAAGTGCACGACGGTTTCCATACTTCCACAATTATACAACCACATTATCTTGAAATATGATATAACTGAATGATAAAGAGTTGCCTAAATCCCAAACATGAAAAATACGGGATGTTAGATCAAGGACATACCAATCACACTTGTAAAAAAGGATTGTTGGGATTTTCCGGGAAAACACGAAAATATAGAGTAGAGAATAGCCCCAATTCACGATGTCACATATCGCTTTAATGCGGTTTTTTTGTCTGACATCATGAGAACAATCTTCAAATCAGCAAACAAAGAAAATTGATAAGCAACGATTGTGCATGCTATTTTGCTAAATTCGTCAAGAATGAGAAAAGGTTTGCTTACACACTAAAAGCAGCAAATAAATGAAGCATACAACCTCTCATGACCAATACAATATCTGCTAATCTTGCAAGCAAGCTGACTTCACCTTTTCATCATAAACAACTTCCTTCTAATACAATATAAAGTTGAATCAAGCAGCATTTTCCTGTGAAAAAGAAAATATATAAAAATATGATGTTGCAGGCTACAGCCCCAGAGACACTCATCCCAGACCAACGCTGGCGCCGTTAGGGTCCCACGGCAGGACCGGGCGCGAGTTCAAAAGCCCATGATGTCCAGCGCCGGCGAACCGCCCCGAAGAGGACCCCGACTATACCATGTTACCTGCAGTTGTTGGTGACCACCGGTGAATGACTTGGACCAAACACCAGATTATAGTATTTTATTAGTAGATCAAATTAAGGCCATGTTTGGTTCCAAATAAGTCAACAACTTATAAGTTAAAAACTGAAATAAGTGACTTATTTTGCCAAACACCATCAACTTATAAGCAGGGGTGACTTATAAGCATTAAGTTGATTTACCTTTGCTTAAAACTTATAAGTAACCTTTGCAGTTCATAAGTTTCCTTTTTTTCGCCAGAGGAGCCTATGTGCAGGAACTTCCACCGCGCGAGGCCCGGTGATTAATTATGATCTCGCGACAGATATCGTTCTGGCTCCGTCTTCGCCAGACAAGCCGGGCAGCACCACCAGTGACCACAGAGGCGGATCGATGTGGTGATTCATTCACAACAGAAAAAGGAACGCGGGTATATGCGGTTGTCGGTGCTGCTGGCCGCAGCAGCGCATCGTCGAGGACCGTCCTTCCTTGCTCGGCGCTTCAACCTGGAGACCCTTTGCTGGCAGTGCCGCAGGCAGCAACAACGCGTCGTCGTCGAGTGTGAACTTTTGCCGGCAGTGCCGCATCAGCACGTGGTCGGAGGGACGGTCTATCGTCGGCGCTTCAACCTGGCCGGCCACAAGCAACAGCAATGACGGATGCGGAGCGAGAGTGACTCAGCGGTTATGGGATGCCCCGCCCCGGACGGGCAGCATCATGCGCCAGGAGGGGAGGGGAAAGAAACGAGAAAGGATGATGGCGGGCGGGGGGGGTGGGTACAGGGAACACAGAAGCGACGTGATGGTTCGCAATGCCGTAGGTAGGAGATGTGTTTTCGGCGGAGCCGCACGAGGGCTGCGTGCCAGTAGGTTCTATGCCAAGGGAAACACGCTGGCACCTAAGGTCGTCCCTCCGACATAACCGTTAGATGGGAAATCCAAACAAACCGATGGATGAGATCGGGCACGTGTCCTTCAATTCCTTCGCTCTTTTTATAGTAATAGATATAGACTGATATAGATATGTAATACTCTGTTCAATATCTTTCATTTATTTGTTTACTCTAGTTTATTATTTTATTTATTTTTTGTTTTTATATTGGACATTTAATATTTCATCATCAACAAGCTAGTAACTATCCACAGTATTGGATGACATGTGATCAAAATTACTTTGATACTAGAGGATTCCGCGCGTTGCCGGGGTACGCAAGAGAAATAGAAACGATCTAAAATATTAACCACTAAGAATTAGAAGATGAAACCACTAAGAATTAGAAGACAAATGCCTAGCATGTTGCTACGGGATTTATCATAGAACAAATATTAATCAACCGATGAAAGAAATACAAACTCTCACTAATATTACAACGATTATATTTCATTCATACATACAACTATCTAGTAATGAGTTTCTATTGGGAAAAAATATGATCACTTAATAAACGAAAAACAGAGTTTTTGCCTATTCTGGGCTGCAAGACCTCAGAAGCAGTAGCGAGCACCGCAGGCAACAGAGCTGCAACATATTCCTTTCTACTCCTTGCCTTCATTTTTGTTGCTCTCCCTCACTAATCGGGGTGATGGCAGTTCCAAGGAACAGGGCATCACAGCTCCAAAGCGATATACTTGATGTGTTTCAGTTTCTTGCTCTTATCTCTACTATAGGTCGAATTGGATTGAAGCCTGTAACTGAAGTGTATTATAGTGTTTGAAATACTGTGGCACCAGCTTGTTGAAGCAACCTGTACAAAGAATTAAAAACAATAAATGTTAGATTGACTGGATGTTAACTTCTCAGTCATACAAAAAAAAACACTTGATTTTAACACCATATGTGTGGAATTGTGAATAATAATTTCACAATAGTAGTAATACATACACAATAAATAAAATAAAAAGCCTCCTGAACTTAAATTTGTACCTCTAACCTTGAAGCCAGTACCTGTCCTGACAGTTGATAAGCTATTTATCAATAGAAGTATTTGAAAATCCATAAGCCATGCAGACCAAGGAAGACCCCGAAGTATTACCACTATTCAGGCTACTCCGAAAAACATGTATGGGGTCAATATTATTCCTAGGATAGTCATTGGTCAGCAGAGAAAAAGAGAATTAAAAGTGCTGGCAGTATGCTATATCACAAGCACAGCCTGTGCAATCACAAAATCCTAATTCTTTTTAAATCGTTCCTTTTGAATTAGAAGTTACGGGGCTTTCACATGAAATACAACATGGCCTTCCTTGGTGAATTAGGAGATGTGAGCCAATTTGCTGAACTCATTGGCTGCTATTCAGAGAAAAGAAAAAAAAGATGACGCTCCCCATCTGAACTGTAACCTACATGCACATTAACACATTAACACATCAAACAAAAGTTTAGAAGCAACAAACTGTGGGTAAAATAAACGTCTTTAGAAGCCACTCATATAGTTAAAGCACTGCCAGTTAACATGGAAAAATTATGGGAATCAATACACCAACATTCACTCAAGCAAACGACTGGCTCTGTGGTGATCTCACCAAACTCCTTATCGTAATTTACAGGATAGATAGAACAAAGCATATCTCAGTATTGCTTATTTGTTGATTCCCATAGTTAGTAAGATGGTAATTAACATCATCACGAGAGCCGTTGCTAATCTCAAAGTGGATCATGGTGATGCGTTCAGACCAGCAATAGGATGAACAGAAAAGATCACGCATTCACATTGAAGTACTAACCTGTGCATCCTGTTCAGCTTTCAGATCAGGATTTTCTTCATCAGCGTCTGGACCACCAATACATTTATCTATTGCTTTTTGATCAAGGCCTGTAAACTATATAAGCCAGTTCACTATAAATACTGCAGATTTGCACCTCACCACAAAATATAGAAAAGCATATGCAAATATACAATATAGCAAGTGACATGATAATCCATCAGCACTTCAGCAGACTCATTTGTTCCGAAAGGTCTTATAGTTGCTTGCAGCCCAACATTTTGGTCTAACTAAGAGAGTTACACTGAGTGGCACTGAATGACAGCGTGATCTGAATATTATAATCAAACTGAGTGTGCAATAAAAAATTATATCAACAGAAGTGAGTGCAGCTATATCAGAATTTTTTGGATCCTGTTTTATCAATCTGAGAGTGAGTGGGCTTTTGACAGATACGCAAAAGTGCCATCATGAGTCGAACCAGATCGACGCATCTTGATTTTCTGCTTCCAAATTAGTTTCCTGTATATTGAATTCCATCACACGTCCAGGCAGAGCTACATATATCCTTTGTTTGCAATTTTTGCAAGAAATACTATGACAGAAATATTCCAGGTTATGTTTTGCCGGTAGCTACATACATCCTAGTTTGCACCAAAAATTTCACATACAAAATTCAAAGCGACAGAAACAGTGGGAGGGATGTCTTACCCAATTAGCCCTCGCAGCGTTGCTAATTGGAACCATACCAGCACCACCTCGGGGCTCCTCCATCCACTCTCCGTGGCCAGTGCAGGAGAGCGCGTCCAGGGTCTTGAAGCGGTCGCCGTGGGACGCGCATGTGCATCCTGAGGTTGGCATTGCAGTGGATGCCCTTGCCGTAGATCTCGCAGAAGTGGACGTGCTCCGCTAGCAGCTCGGCGGCGTCGATCTCCATGACCTCGTAGCCCTTGGGCGGCCTCCTGGGGTTGTTGCTCTAGGGCGAGGCGGCCACAACGGGGATCTCTCGGATGGGGGCAGGCAAAGGAGCGGCGGAGGGAGTTGGTGGTAGAGGACTACAGGTGGGGCAGGGAAGGGGACGTGCGAGCTACGAGCTCGGCGGCGCCGAGGACGACGAGCTGGGTGGCGGAGGCGATATCAGAGGACACGGATTGGGTGTCGGCGTAGGAGAGGGGTCGGGCCTCCGCTGCATTTGACGTGCGACTCTGCCCCGGGGCTCGATTGGAGCAGCGATTGGAGGCAATGTCCAGCAGCGGCGAGCAGCACGCTGGCGCTTGTCGGAGGGCTGTAAGCGCACGTGGCAACCAGAGCACGAGCGACTATGGCAGCCGGCGGCGCTGGCGCGCACAGGGCAGCCGCTGCGACCTGTGCAGGGAGCCTCGACCGGCGCCGCATGGCCACGGGACGGCGCGCGGTCGCCGCATCGAGCACGCCGCGCAGGCGGACCGAGAAGGAACGGCACCGCCGCATCTTCCGGGCGGCGCTGCTCCCGCGAGGCTACGGGGCGGCGCTCCTCCTCTTCTCTCGGGTCCGCCAGAGCTCCGCCCCTCCCCCCGTCTCTCGGTGAAGCCGCGGCCACTCCCCTGCTCCCAGCCTCCTCGATCTGCGAGGGCGGCATGCGCCGGGCGTGCTGATCGGGGTGCTCGCATCTCCCCCCGTGAACCAAAAGTCCTAAATACTGTACAAAGGTCGCGATGTTTGAGTTTTCGGGCGCCGGGGGGCTTTTACAGGGGACGGGCTGATGAATTGATGCGAAATAAATTACACTTGATGCGCCTGTATGTTAGTGGGGAAGCCGAAGAGATGAGTTAGGGGGTTGGGGAGGGCGGTGCGGGAGCAGACGGTGGAAAGGGGCAGGGCAGTTACCGATGACGTGGCTTAACCAGGGATCAGAGAACTCCCTAGTGGGTCTTTGCTACATAGGTGTAGTAGATGTATCGTGTAGACCCTTCTGTTTGGGTTTTAAGTGCTCCACTATGCAGTTTGTTGGCCCTGCCCGTCATTGGTTCCAATTAGCTGAAACCAAAATCTCCACCACAGAATGGCCAATTCTCGCATGATTCACGAGCGATTGCCGCCGCGATCAACAAGAGCTCCTTCTCAGTCAACTTTTTGCAACAACATGAAAACCTCTATGTTGATCAGTTTGTCAATCTCATCGAGCTGACTAGTCACTACCAGAATCCTGAGATTTCATGAGGGTGGAAATATTGTCACTTAAATACGGTTTTACCCTCATGAAAATGATTCATGACGATCAACTGTCACACATTAGTTCTCACGGTAATGAGATCACGAAAATATAGTTTTCATGAGGGTTAGGCCGTCACAGCTTTATTTTCATGGCGAAATTTCATGAGAGTTGCCTCCATGAAAATTACACAGTGTCGTCAGGTTTGCAAGGATCTTTTCATGAGAGTATTTCGTGGAGGTCACCGTCATGAAATTAATTCGTGAGAGTTACATAGCTCATAGGAAAATAGTATTTCATGAGAGGGAGGTGTCACCATGAAATAATTTTGAACCATCACGAAATATAAATTTCATGAGAGCAAGACACCATCATGTTCAACCCTCACGAAATATTGTTTCCCTAGGAGCCCAACACCACCAGGGAACATGTTCAAACTCTCATGAAATATGGTTTTCTGGGACTCCAGAACTACCGCGTAACAAATCCCAAATGCAGCCATATTTCAAGTCAATCCAGCATAAAAAAACACAACCAGGTTTCAATACATGCATATATTCAACTAATTTCAGTTCAGACATATCACAAAGTGTCCAACACTTGCACTCCAAACATATTACAAAGTCTCCAACACCATTACATTGATGAAATGCAATACTGTCTCATAAGTCATAGCCAACTAACATGTTGGGACTCGGTCCCCGCAAAGGAGGCGGAGGTTAACTTTTGAAATGGCAAAAACTAACAAACCGACTCACATTCAGAGATGTTTTGAAGGATGTTTTGGATGAAGAATCCACAGCTCCAAAACCTCTCGGTGCCTTGAAGCTCTCGCGGAGAGAAGGATGACGTGCGAAGGAGGAAGGCTCCGCTCCTTACCGCGTAGTAGGCGGAAGCTCCGGGACGGAGCAGTGGAGGTATCTGCGGATCTCCGCCCCTCCTCTGGCAAGCAGCCGGCAGCAAGCGAAGGTTTTATAAGCGAGGTCCCAGGCGCCGACTTCAAGGAACAAGCGGAGGTCTTCTAAGGAGCCCGCACAAAGGGTCCGTGATGCCGTCCCCCGGGAGCGGCGAAGGTCCCGCGGTAGAAGCGAACCCTAACACGTCTTCCCGCAGTGGGCTGACGCCCCAACGGGCCAGGCAATTGGCCCGCGAACGGAGGCGGTTTGCAAGAAGGAAAGACGACGGAGCCCTTGACTCGACGCCACGGCAGGCGGATATCCGTGAGAATATGCCATGGGCAAACTTGTCAAACGACCCCAGCTGTGTCCAATGGCTATAAATAGGGAGCTTTGATTCTCATGTATGACGGTTGGTGAGATCATTAATACAAGGTGACTCCTGGTATTCCCACCATCCAGAGTTCCTCACTTAGCCATTCTTCCCTCATCTGCCCTCAGGGCACCGCCTGAGTGGTGATCTCATCCCTTGCTGGACTCACAAGTCCAACATTGGCGTCCACCGTGGTCGGCACGAGAGTCACCCTTAGCCAAAAAACCAAGGCAACAAGCTACCAACAAGCTGAAGCAGTGACAAGACAGAGCCTCCGCCACAAGCAAAGACGAAGACTTAAACCAAGAAGCTTCCTGTGAGGTACACACACTTTGCCAAAGCAATCTGTGGAGAAACTACCGTAGAAGATCATGTAAATACTTTTTTTATTTTCAAAAATCCTGGAAAAAGACCCAAGCTTTTCATTGGGCACCAGGTCGCAAAGTACAAAAGCTTCGTGTCTTAATACATGTAATCAAAAACCGTGGAAAAAGTCCTAGAAAACATCTGGGCACCAGGTCGCAAGGCGGAAAACCTTCGCGATACATATATATATTCTGTAAGCAAAGATCCTGAAAGAAGACACAAGCTTTTCATTCGGCATCAGGTTGCAAAGTCAAAGACCTTCACGTTGCACTTTGCATATTCAAAGAATTTATGAAAAAACTACCTGATTTTTATATACTCTATATGCAATCTCTGCAGTTATCAATAACAGTCCAAGCGGCTACCAACGAAGTCGTGTTATTCGACAACCGTACCAAACATGCGGAGGACCTACCCTGGCAAGAGCTCGAAGGCTCAAACCAGGGAATGACCTCTAACGGCAAAGTCACAGCCGGAAAATGAATAGAAACATAGATCACATAAAAACCTCCGCTAGGAATCATTAATATTCCATAATAAGCGAAGGTACAGAAAACCTTTTTCATTTATACAAAATATAGATGTGGACACCTCCGCAGAAGATTACAAATGCTTCATAGCACCAAAAGTGCTTAACACAGTGCTAGTTACAGCTATGTGTCTTCTGGTAGCAACGCAAACTCCGTTAGCACAGTAAGCAATGAAGATAGCGTGACGCCATCGATTGGAGTATAGGCAACAGCTTCACTCCGCGCAGGCAACAACAGAAGCCCTGGAATCGTTGCCTAGTCTAGTAGAATCCACTGTCAACCGCCCAAACCTCCGCAGCAACAAAGCACAACAGGGCGTGTACACTGCAGACGCTAGAGATGTGCTTGCTCCAATAGCAGTGGAACTGGCACAACAAAATTGCTCCAGAAGCCCCGCTTATAGGAAACAAGGCAGCCACCGGAGACTCCGCACTCATCGCCAAGAATTGATAGCTCCACGGCTGTTAGAGATCCCACTAACAACTCCTCAAGAGCGGCAACCACGGTCCTTAGACGCAGGCCAAAAAACTTTAGCACCAAGCCTGAATCCAGAACCACCGCAACAGCACCATTACGAATCCTTACTCGGTCTCAACCACATCACCAAGTAAGTAAGCGGCTGTAATACCATGGCGAACACCGGACCCTTGAACTCGAATGCGTGTCAAAGTGGGAGAGTCCACCCCCCTTTTATATTACATAATCTTACCTACCAAAAGTACCATGTAATAAACACAAGTAAATGAGCCAAACCCCCAGGGCACTATAAAACCAAACCCTAACCCACCACATCACGCAGTCTGGGAAACACCATCAACAAAGTAAGCCACCCCACCAAAAACGCCATGGGAGCTGATGTAAACCTCCACCAACACAACTCAAGAAGACTTGATACCGAGTAAAGATTCGTAAGCCCTAGGACACTTGGATATGTTGAGGGGGGAGACCGCGTAAAGATTCGTAACATCCCCCCGAAGCATAGAGCCACAACGAAGCATCCACGTGCACAACAAACTCCAGTTGTCCGCAGACAACAGGGCAAAAAAGCACAACCTCCACCATACCTCCGTGAAATTCGAAGGAAACAAGCTGCATCAAGAGCAGAGGTATCTACTTGATGGCTCGACCAGGCAGAGTAATCCCCTGCCATAGCCAAGAGTTGGCAAAAGAAAGCCACGTCCATAGGAGATAGAACTGCAGCAACTAGACAAAAGCCAGATCAACTACAACACCACGCGCAACTTGGTTTATGCGCGCGAAAAAACCTCCACAGCAGACAAGGAAGAGCACAACAACATGCGCAAGCACTGTCGGTACATTGAGACCACAGGTTCAAAGAACCTTTGATTGTAACACATGAATATAAATTAGCGGCGATGCAACTTGTACGCAAACAGGATGTTGTAATATAGGTGTTAAGTCAAACAAAAACTTTTGTCGACCATACACATAAAAAGCTTTACATTCGCAAGCAGGTGCAGAGTATATTAAAACCTCCAGAAAAGGAGCACAAAACCAGAAAACAAAAAATTTAACTAGGCGGAGGTCCCTCCCAAGCTATGTCATAGGCAAAGGCCGCCCGCTCACTGCCTAAATCGTATAATATGTCCTCATACATTTCGGACACCTTCGCATCAGGAATGGTATCATGCCAGAACTTCCAATAATCTTTGTCAACATAGACGCCGTCACGGTAGAAACACAAAGGCAATTCATCCAGCGCAGGCTCACCTCTGGAGACATGTGCATGGAGTGACATATATTTACAAGTATCATCAGTACTTAGCCCTAAAATATTAACATCATATTTACACAGTGGCACTTTGCAAAATTCTCTGGCACCAAAACCTAGAAAGCAATCTAAACCTCTTCATCTCTGCGCTCCTCCGTAGCAGCTGATGAAGCTCGTGATGCATCCTCGCCTTGCTTTGCCGCCTCCTCAGATGGACGGTCCTTCAGAAATTCTGGTGCAGCACTTTTAGCACCAGCCTCCGCGGTAGAAGGACCAGCACTGAGCATAGGAGCCTTACCAGAAGCCTACAAAAAACAACAACAAATAGCACAATGAAGCAAAGATAAATACCTATCAAAAACAATAAACAAAAATAGAAAGGCTTAAAGGACCCCACCTGAAGCTGTGCCCTAGCAGTCTTGGCAGCCTCCGCTCGGCCAAAGGGGACCCAGAATTTCCGCATAAAATCTCCAACGAGTCATGGCATACTTGAGCAAGCTTCGCTGAGCACCGAAGGAGTATGGGCGTTTTTGACTTTCACGCTTTCAACATGCTCGCAGCCCTCAAATTTCAAAAGCTGCGCCATGCAGGTAGCGGCAGTGCGAGCTCCAAAATCTGACACACCATTGAAAATGCCAGGCAACCTCGCAAAGTTAGCCGACATCCACTCTAAAATCTTCTTTGTAGTCCCACCTTTAGGGAAGGATGTCGTTGTAGCCCTGCAAGAAGTCACCGCAGTGCTATAGGCAAGGGCAGCGGAGGTCGCACTAAGGTGAATTTCATCCAAAAACTTGGCTTTGGAGTCAAGATGGGTGCGGGAGGATTCCAAATTGGTCCGTGTATCCTCCAAGTCCTTCTGAACCTTCGCCAAGTTCTCCGTGGCCCTGTCAAGCTTAAAATTCAAAACCTTCTTAGCATCCTCAAGTTCTTGAGCATGGCGAAGTGGCCGATTTCAAGAGCTTTAGTCAGCTCAAGTCATTCAGTCTCTAAAGCCCTCGCCAGCTCTGCTCGCTCAGCTTCCTTCTTAGCAAGTTTTTCATTAAGCTCTCTGATAATGGCGCCACGCTCCGAAAGCTCGCGGCGCAGCAAACCGCGGAGACTCTCTACCATGCCTGATGCAAGGGCAGCCTGTTCACACGCCGTGTCTAGGGCACCATAAGCATCTCCGCCTATAAAACAACAAAATACAGGCAAATAAACAACAAACTAGGGAAGCCACAAGAAGCAAAATGCGGATTCAAATACATCAAAAAATCACCTAAGTCCATGTCTTGAGGCACATGAACCTCCGTCATTTTAGCTCACAGAGCCTCAGTAGCGCCCTGTGGATTGCCACCCAAGAGCACCACCGTAGAATCTACAAAACCATAAAGGCAAGCTTAGAAAGCAGATTATAAAATACAAGAGTAACATCCATAAACAACAAATACCTCCAGACAATGAAGCATCCGAAAGTAGTTTCATAAGAGCCTCTGCTGCACCTTTTTCTTTCTCAGCTAGACTCGATTCACCAACATCAGCAGCCTTAGCAGCCACATCCGAAGGTTCCAGGACAAGACGGCCGGCGTCCTCTTGAAACCCGCCACTGCAAAGTCAGCATCTCATCCTCCTCCATCAAAATATCACGTGGGCGTAGGGGCAGGCTGCTGCTCAACCTCCCGAACCTCCGCCTCCTCGCCATTTGGTCTCTTGAGGAGGATCACGTGTGGCTGTCATCGCTAGAATCAACAAACCCCGCCAGGGGGTCACCCATCACAGCTTCCTCCTCCACAGCCATAGCAGCCACATTTTCGCCAGGATGAAGGCCAAGAGCAGCTTCAGCAAAGGAAACCCCCTCATCATCAAAAATCCTAGTACAGATTTTACCAACAGGCAAAGCGGAGGAGCCGTCAGCTCCGCTCTATGAAGGCTTCGAGGTAGAGATCTTGTGGCTAAGTTCCTTCCTCTTTTCGCCTCTTCTATTTAGCGGTTTGATTTCACGAAGCAACTTCGCGCGAGAGGTAGACTCGTCAATTTTCAATTTTTGCTACCTCCGTCTTTAGAAGGAGGAGCCCCTTTCTCTTAGAAGAAGGCTTAGCGGCTTTCTTAGCGGCGGCCTCCGCGGCACTCTTTTGTCCTCGACCCTTTGCTACAATGCAGACACGGCACTTCATAGTCTTCATACTTAATCGCCATCTCATCAAAAACGTGATTCAGGCAAGGCATGTTCCCGCAATGACCTTACTGGCGCTTAGGTACTCCTTCTTGGAAACACAAGCCCAATAATTCCTTGAGCCTTCTTCTCTCGTCAAAAGAACGAAAGCCTCACCACCGGTACCTTCGCCAACTTCTTCCCAAGGCGGGGAAAGGCACTTGCACATCCCCATAGACAGGGGAGGTTAACATTTTCAAAAGCGCAATGAGGGCGAACCTTCGCTAGAGAAGTGTAATCCATCTGCGCGAGATCTCTTCGATAAGATCATGTCTACTACTAGAATAGCGGCACGCAAGAAGGAAGGCTTCACGGCAATCCTTGAACTCCTTAGTCTCCACCTTGGGGGAGTAGATTGTACTCCTAGCCACAATAGGGAGTAAGCTTTGTCTCGAGCAGTGCAGGGACGGTCTCCGCCCTCTCTTTGTCGGTAGAAATCACAGAGCTGGATTTCATATAGAACCAATAATCTAACTTGACTGCGTTCCATTTATTTTTCGAGCATAAGAAATCTCAGCCTTCTCATCACCTTGAAACCTCCGTGGAGCGAAGGTACAACTACCGTATCGGCACTTCTTCTTCTTGCCATCAGCACTCTTGATATCCTTCAACTGCTTGTGAAGTTCATAAAAGCGCCCAAATACATGAACCTCCGGGTGAGCTCTCGTAGGATTCACATGCCCAAAGCAAAACTTGGTAAGTGCCGTAACGCGTAAAAGGCGTCAAGCGATGAATTTGACATCTAAAGGCCTCAAGAACCTCAACAACGAAGGAGGCCGACGAGAGATCCCGCAAGTAAAAAGTCCTTGAAAACCACTCACCAACCTTCGCGAAATACCGGCACGGTCTCTCCCTTGGCGCTTCAAGCGTAGCCAGCTTCTATCCACCCATCACGAATAAGCTTGTCAACCATATCTTGCATCATTTTTTATTTCCCAAATTCAAATGTAATATCCTCCATCTCGAGGTTCAAACAGACTGATCAAATCGCTAACGAGATGCCTCAACATCGGAAAAGAGATTCTTCTAAGTCCAGCAGCGTACAGTTTCTAACATGCAACCTTCATAGTAATCAAGGTACCGAAAAGGAATGTACCAACTAAAGCTCCGATGCACGGGCCATAGAGCTCGAACCTTGGAAAGTAGCCCTTCACACAAAAAGCGCAGGCCAATTCTGCATACACTCCAGCGAAGACCTACGAGGGCTACTCAACAACAAAACTATCAAGACAAAAGCCCAAGCACCGCTAAAAGAGAGAGTGAAGATTTGCGAGAAATAGAAAGTAAGGAAAGTGAGCGGTGGCGGGGGTGCCATCTCCACGGGTAGGGAGTGGTTTTATATAGGCACCCCGCGACCCTTCGCCTTCATGATCAATGGGACGCGACCAACGAGGCAGATAACGGTCACATACGCCTCAAAAAGGCATGTCGTTTCATCCAAAGCAAGGTTCAGCACAACAAATGTAATAGTGAAGGTACAACTCAAAATGCGCCAGGGGGCAAGGATATTACTCAACACCTCTGCAATCACTAGAACCTCCGCCACTGCCTGATCAAGTTGAGGTCAAAGGCCCATGTTTGCATTGTACCTTGGCCCTCAAGGGGGGCTGTTGGGACTCGGTCCCCGCGGTAGGCGGAGGTTAACTTTTCAAATGGCAAAACTAACAAACTAACTCAGATTGAGAGATGTTTTGCGGGATGTTTTGGATGAAGAATCCACAGCTCCAAAACCTTCGGCGCCTTGAAGCTCCACGGAGAGAAGGATGATGTGCGAAGGAGGAAGGCTCCGCTCTTTACCGCGTAGCAGGCGGAAGCTCTGGGACGGATCAGCGGAGGTATCTGTAGAACTCCGACCCTCCTCCAGCAAGCAGCTGGCAGCAATCGGAGGTTTTATAAGCGGAGGCCCCAGGCGCTGACTTCAAGGAGCAAGCGGAGGTGCCACGAGGAGCTCCGCGAAGGGTCCGTGAGATATCCCCAGGGAGCGGTGGAGGTCCGGGGTAGAAGCGAACCCTAACACATCTTCCCTGGTGGGCTGTCGCCCCCAATGGCACGGGCGACGGGCCTGCGAACGGAGGCGGTTTGCAAGAAGGAAAGATGACGGAGCCCTTGACCCTTGACGCGACGCCCACGGCGGATATCGGATAATATGCCATGGGCAAACTTGTAAAATGACTCCAGCCGTGTGTCCAATGGCTATAAATAGAGAGCTTTGATTCTCATGTAAGATGGTTGGTGAGATCATTAATACAAAGTGACTCGGTATTCCCACCATCGAGCTCCTCACTTAGCCATTCTTCCCTCATGTCCCTCGGGGCACCGCCTGAGTGGAGATCTCATCCTGCTGGACTCACAAGTCCAACATAACATAAGTCATAGCTAACTAGTACCATGTTCAGCTTCACTCCCATCCATTGCATCAGTTGTCCACTTTTTCTGGCTCCAGATTTCATTTCAGCACATACTTTTAAAGTGCTAGCCTTTTTGGAGCCAAACTTATATTCCTACATGACCACAAAATGAAGAATGAAGTTACAAAAAAGGATGAGAATACGAGTGTAAGGTAATTTAAATTTAAATTGTTGCAAGATGGTCAAAGTTAACTTGAAACAAAAATAGCTTCAAACTATCATACTAATGCCATCTAAAGATAGAAAGAATGACAATAAACTGAACTCACAAACATCAAGCTATGGTTTGAAATATGAACTGAACCATGATTTGTATCGTTCACCTGAAGCAGCAGACTAAGCCAATTACTAGAAAATGCACATATGAAGGTTTCGATTTAAGTAAACCCAATTGAGTTAGGTTTGGCTGTTCGAGCTCACCAAAGTGGATGTAGTAGCCGCCGGAGGAGGAGGAGCTCTCTAGCCACCACCAGACTTCATTGCAGCATATGGAGGAGCTCCCTGGCCGCCACCAGACTTCATTGCAGCATGTGTTCAATGCGCTAGCCTTCACAGAGCCAAACTTGTATCCCTAGATGACCACAAAATGAATCAAGTTACAGCTACATATTTCTATTCCTAAAGACAAACAAAGCCTCTATTCATAATTAAAAAGGGAAGGAAACAAAAAGAACCTCCTCAAGTACTACTGCTCAGGTTTGTTTCTGAAATGCTTTCTGCTAGAAATTCAACACCTCAGCACAATACTTAGCTCTTAACTCTACTAAAACATGTTTTTTTTCTTGTTCACCTAAAGTAGCAGCATGTGCTTGTGCTCAGCTGAAGCAGCAGAATGCGTGCTGCATTGCCTGGAGTAATTCATCTCTGCTCAAAATCTATTTCAGTGACACAGGATCCATGCCAGTGATCTAATAAATTAAATTATCTAGTTCATGTTTATGATAAGTGAGAAACAAACAATCTTTTTGACTGAATGTTTCACGGACTTATTTCTATGTTGCTTTTCATAAACGAAATTCCTGATTAAAAAAAGTTTCAAGAACATCTAGGGCCAGGTAAAAAGCAAGTTTATTTTCATCATGGAAAGCAAAAATACAAGATGGCGGACATCTATCTATAAATATCAGATGGCGGACATCTCTCTTGGGAATAGTCCAATATAACCTGCAGATCGAGGAAACCCATTGCAATATCCTGAATACATGGAACAAGGAATGAGTCTGTTTCTATAACTGATAACATAAGTTGCCTAGCCTTTCATCACTAGTAATATCAGTACATGTACCAGTGAGTGCTCTCCACCATCGCTGACTCCAGGGCTTGCGCTCTCCGCTGGTACAGCTGCCGGCCTCCCTCACCGGATCTACTCCTGCCTCCCTCCAGGGTGGCGCAGAGGGCTGCAGTGAGGGGGCGAGGGGGCGTGGTGAGGGGTGAGGGGGCTTGGAGAGGGTGAGAGGCGCGGTGCGGTGCAGCGAGGGGCGAGGAGGTGGTGCGGCGAGGGGACAAGGGAGGGATGACGCGAGAGGATGAGGGGAGGCGCGGTGCCTGGCAAAGGGACAGGGGCGGCTGACGTTGGATAGAGTTATTTTGGTCTAGGGTTTTGGAAGGGGTCTCCCCGTTTTACGGAGGCAAATTCTATAGGACCCGGTCCTTTGTAGATCCAGGAGGACCCTGCTCCCTACACGCCACGCTCATCTCAACAATCTCAAAACATATACATTCGTATTCCCATTTGACGGCACATTAGTTGGATGTTAACACTTATCCTTCCTTCGGAAGCTACCACAGACAGCTAATGTGGTAGCCGAGCTCCATGGCAATAGCCGAGCTGTGGATTCTTCCATGTATTCAGGATATTGCAATGGGTTTCCTCGATCTGCAGGTTATATTGGACTATTTCCAAGAGAGATGTCCGCCATCTGATATTTATAGATAGATGTCCGCCATCTTGTATTTTTGCTTTCCATGATGAAAATAAATTTGCTTTACCTGGCCCTAGATGTTCTTGAACTTTTTTTTTTTTTTTTTAATCAGGAATTTCGTTTATGAAAAGCAACATAGAAATAAGTCCGTGAAACATTCAGTCAAAAAAGATTGTTTGTTTCTCACTTATCATAAACATGAACTAGATAATTTAATTTATTAGATCACTGGCATGGATCCTGTGTCACTGAAATAGATTTTGAGCAGAGATGAATTACTCCAGGCAATGCAGCACGCATGCTGCTGCTTCAGCTGAGCACAAGCACATGCTGCTACTTTAGGTGAACAAGAAAAAAACATGTTTTAGTAGAGTTAAGAGCTAAGTATTGTGCTGAGGTGTTGAATTTCTAGCAGAAAGCATTTCAGAAACAAACCTGAGCAGTAGTACTTGAGGAGGTTCTTTTGTTTTCTTCCCTTTTTAATTATGAATAGAGGCTCTGTTTGTCTTTAGGAATAGAAATATGTAGCTGTAACTTGATTCATTTTGTGGTCATCTAGGGATACAAGTTTGGCTCTGTGAAGGCTAGCGCATTGAACACATGCTGCAATGAAGTCTGGTGGCGGCCAGGAGCTCCTCCATATGCTGCAATGAAGTCTGGTGGTGGCTAGAGAGCTCCTCCTCCTCCGGCGGCTACTACATCCACTTTGGTGAGCTCGAACAGCCAAACCTAACTCAATTGGGTTTACTTAAATCGAAACCTTCATATGTGCATTTTCTAGTACTTGGCTTAGTCTGCTGCTTCAGGTGAACGATACAAATCATGGTTCAGTTCATATTTCAAACCACAGCTTGATGTTTGTGAGTTCAGTTTATTGTCATTCTTTCTATCTTTAGATGGCATTAGTATGATAGTTTGAAGCTATTTTTGTTTCAAGTTAACTTTGACCATCTTGCAACAATTTAAATTTAAATTACCTTACACTCGTATTCTCATCCTTTTTGTAACTTCATTCTTCATTTTGTGGTCATGTAGGAATATAAGTTTGGCTCCAAAAAGGCTAGCACTTTAAAATTATGTGCTGAAATGAAATCTGGAGCCAGAAAAAGTGGACAACTGATGCAATGGATGGGAGTGAAGCTGAACATGGTACTAGTTAGCTATGACTTATGTTATGTTGGACTTGTGAGTCCAGCAGGGGATGAGATCTCCACTCAGGCGGTGCCCTGAGGGGAGATGAGGGAAGAATGGCTAAGTGAGGAGCTCTGGATGGTGGGAATACCAGGAGTCACTTTGTATTAATGATCTCACCAACCGTCTTACATGAGAATCAAAGCTCTCTATTTATAGCCATTGGACACAGCTGGAGTCGCGTTTTACAAGTTTGCCCATGGCATATTATCCGGATATCCGCTCGCCGTGGCGGCGTCGGGTCAAGGGCTCCATCGTCTTTCCTTCTTGCAAACCGCCTCCGTTAAGCGGGCCCGTCGCCAGCCATTGGGGCGACAGCCCACTAGGGAAGATGTGTCGTGCCCGCTTCTACCCTGGGACCTCCGCCGCTCCTAGGGACGGCATCTGGACCCTTCGCGCGGAGCTCCTCGAAGACCTCCGCTTGCTCCCTTGAAGTGGGCCTTTGGGGCCTCCGCTATAAAACCTCCGCTTGCCGCCGGTCGCTGGCGGAGGAGGGGCGGAGATCTACAGATACCTCCGCTGCTCGTCCCGCAGCTTCCCCCGCTATCTTGTAAAAGAGCGGAGCCTTCCTCCTTTCGCACATCATCCTTCTCTCCATGGAGCTTCAAGGCGCCAAAGGTTTTGGAGCTATGGATTCTTCATCCAAAACATCCTGCAAAACATCTCTGAATCTGAGTTGGTTTGTTAGTTTTTGCCATTTGAAAAGTTAACCTCCGCCTACTCAAGAGGGACCGAAGTCCCAACAGTTCCCCTTGAGGGCCAAGGTACAATGCAAACATGGGCCTTTGACCTCAACTTGATCGGCAAAGGGCGGAGGTTCTTGTGATTGCAGAGGTGTTGAGTAATATCCTTCCCCCTGGCGCATTTTGAGTTGTACCTTCACTATTACATTTGTTGTGTTGAACCTTCGCTTTGGATGAAACGACACGCCTTTTGAGGCAGATGTGACCGCTATCCGCCCGTTGGTCGCGTCCATTGATCATGAAGGCTTAAGGGTCGCGGGGTGCCTATATAAAACCACTCCCTACCCGTGGAGATGGCACCCCCGCCATTGTCACTTTCCTTACTTTCTATTTCTCGCAAATCTTCACTCTCTCTTTTTAGCGGAGCTTGGGCTTTTGTCTTGATAGTTTTGTTGTTGAGTAGCCCTCGTAGGTCTTTGCTTGGAGTGTATGCACTGGCCTCGCGCTTTTTTGTGTGAAGGGCTACTTTCCAAGGTTCGAGCACTATGGCCCGTACTCTGAGCTTTAGTCGGGTACATTCCTTTCAGTACCTTGATTACTATGAAGGTTGCATGTTAGAAGCTGCGCGTGCTCTGGACTTAGAAGAATCTCTTTCCGATGTTGAGGCATCTGTTAGCGATTTGATCAGTCCGTTTGAACCTGAGATGGAGGATATTACATTTGAATTTGGGAAATAAAAATGATGCAAGATATGGTTGACAAGCTTATTCGTGATGGGTGGATAGAAGTTTGCCGCGCCTGAAGCGCCGAAGGGAGAGACCGTGCCAGTATTTCATGAAGGTTGGTGAGTGGTTTTCAAGGACTTTTTTACTTGCGGGTTCAGATCTCTGTCGGCCTCCTTCGTTGCGGAGGTTCTTGAGGCCTTTAGATGTCAAATTCATCAGTTAACGCCTTACGCGTTCTGGCACTTACCAAGTTTTGCTGGGCATGTGAATCCTACGGAGCTCAGCCGGAGGTTCATGTATTTGGGCGCTTTTATGAACTTCACAAGCAGTTGAAGGATATCAAGAGTGCTGATGGCAAGAAGAAGAAGTGCCAATACGGTAGTAGCCAATCTCTGATGTCAATAGAAATCTCCAACGAGCGCAAACACAATTGACACGATGATTTTTCACCGAGGTTCACGTGCTTGCCGGCACGCTAATCCCCGTTGTGGCGATACACCAACTTGATGATTCACAAGCTTAATGGCCAGTGCCAAATCCCTCGGAGGGAGCTCAATGAATCACTCACAAGAGGGGATCCACAAGCCACGAGCAATCCACTATGGATGCCTTTCGCGAATCTCCCGCGGGGAAGGCTCAAACCCATCACAAGTCCACTGGTGTGGCCTCGAATAATCACCAATCGAGCTCAACACCACCAAGAACTCCAAGCCGCTAGGGAACCAAGCAAATTCCCAAGAGAAACAAGAATCCCGCAGCTCCTCCGAAGAACAAGTGCCTCTAGATACAATCAACAACGCAAATGCACTTGAATCTCACTCAATCTCACCAAAGATCAAAGTTAGGCAAGAGAGATGAGTGGAGGGGAGTTTTCTCAGCTCACAAGAGAGTTAGAAGGTTGAAATGTGCAAGAGAGAGCTCAAAGTCCCAACCACACAAGTATATATAGCCTCCAACCAAAAAGGAGCCATTGGGGTTCAAAACCCAGCTTACGCATGCCGACGGGGGACGCTCCGATCAGAGGTGACCGGACGCTCCGGTCCAGCTTCCGGTCATGTGCAAAAAAAGTCCTGGGCCCACCACTTTGTCAAGCCCAAGCGGCGTCCGGTTAGAGTGACCCGGGCCGCTCCGGTCGCCCAAAAGCCCGATTCCGGACCTTACTTGGAAGTGACCAGACCCTCCTCGACCGGACGCTCCGGTCAGAGGTCCAGCGTCCGGTCGCGCTGTTCTCTGCGAGTTTTGTCGTTCGTTGTCGCCTTCTCTTCAACTTGCTTCCCAACAAGTATACCAACTTGACCACAAGGGTTAGCAAGATTTCTCAAATAAAAGCGCATCCCGCGCAATAGAAAATTGCATCCGGCACAAGGGTGAGCAGTACCCAAACCCAACTCAACCCTGCAAACACTAGCCTTTGCTTGTTCCAAGTTCTTCCACTTGTCCAAGGTTGCCAACACGTCGAAGTGGAACTCCAAAAGTACGTGTGTTAGCATTTTCGAAAGGTTTGACAAGAGCGAAGTTAGTGCTCTCGATTCTAAATGTATATGCAAGTCAACATGAATCTAGAGGCACTTCTAATGCGGATTAGCCGTGGATTCTCCTCTTGATAGTCGGCTATCTATCCTAAATGTGATCACACTCTCTATAGTGTCTTGATCACCGAAAGCAAACCCTATCAAGATATACCTTTGCCTTGATCTCGGGTCCTTTCCTTTCCGGCCGACGTGAGCTCGATGATCCACCACGTCCATCATCAACGTCCATGTCCATGATCATGTAGCTCCACGTCATCCATGCCATCCTATCTCTTAAGCACACTTAGAGTAAAGGATTAGCAAACTAGGGTGTCATCAATTTCCAAAACCAAACATGAGATTTCACGCACAGGTCGCAGCGGCTGCCCTGTGCGCGCGCGCCCGCGCCGCCCGGCTGCCGTAGTCACTCATGCTCTGGTTGCGCAGCGCTACAGCCCTCCGACAAAGCGCCAGCGTGCTGCTCGCCGCTGGTGGACATTGGCTCCAATCGAGCCCCGGACCGGAGTCGCACGTCAAATGCAGCGGAGGCCCGACCCCCCTCCTACGCCGACACCCAATCCGTGTCCTCGATATCGCCTCCACCACCCAGCTCGTCGTCCTCGGCGCCGCCGAGCTCGTAGCTCGCGACGTCCCCTTCCCTGCCCCCACCTGTAGTCCTCTACCACCAACTCCCTCCGCCCGCTCCTTTGCCCCCCCCGTCCGAGAGAGATCCCGTTGTGGCCGCCTCGCCCCAGAGCAACAACCCCTGGAGGCCGCCCCAAGGGCTACGAGGTCATGGAGATCGACGCCGCCGAGCTGCTAGCGGAGCACATCCACTTCTCGCGAGATCTACGGCAAGGGCATCCACCGCGATGCCAACCTCAGGATGCACATGCGCGTCCCACGGCGACCGCTTCAAGACCCTGGACGCTCTCTCCTGCACTGGCCACGGAGAGTGGATGGAGGAGCCCCGAGGTGGTGCTGGTATGGTTCCAATTAGCAACGCTGCGAGGGCTAATTGGGTAAGACATCCCTCCCACTGTTTCTGTCGCTTTGAATTTTGTATGTGAAATTTTTGGTGCAAACTAGGATGTATGTAGCTACCGGCAAAACATAACTAGTAATATTTCTGTCATAGTATTTCTTGCAAAAATTGCATACATAGGATATATGTAGCTCTGCCTGGACGTGTGATGGAATTCAAGATACAGGAAACTAATTTGGAAGCAGAAAATCAAGATGCGTCGATCTGGTTCGACTCATGATGGCACTTTTGCGTATCTGTCAAAAGCCCACTCACTCTCAGATTGATAAAACAGGATCCAAAAAATTCAGATATAGCTGCACTCACTTCTGTTGATATAATTTTTTATTGCACACTCAGTTTGATTATAATATTCAGATCACGTTGTCATTCAGTGCCACTCAGTGTAACTCTCTTAGTTAGACCAAAATGTTGGGCTGCAAGCAACTATAAGACCTTTCGGAACAAATGAGTCTGCTGAAGTGCTGATGGATTATCATGTCACTTGCTATATTGTATATTTGCATATGCTTTTCTATATTTTGTGGTGAGGTGCAAATCTGCAGTATTTATAGTGAACTGGCTTATATAGTTTACAGGCCTTGATCAAAAAGCAATAGATAAATGTATTGGTGGTCCAGACGCTGATGAAGAAAATCCTGATCTGAAAGCTGAACAGGATGCACAGGTTAGTACTTCAATGTGAATGCGTGATCTTTTCTGTTCATCCTATTGCTGGTCTGAACGCATCACCATGATCCACTTTGAGATTAGCAAGGGCTCTCGTGATGATGTTAATTACCATCTTACTAACTATGGGAATCAACAAATAAGCATACTGAGATATGCTTTGTTCTATCTATCCTGTAAATTACGATAAGGAGTTTGGTGAGATCACCACAGAGCCAGTCGTTTGCTTGAGTGAATGTTGGTGTATTGATTCCCATAATTTTTCCGTGTTAACTGGCAGTGCTTTAACTATATGAGTGGCTTCTAAAGACGTTTATTTTACCCACAGTTTGTTGCTTCTAAACTTTTGTTTGATGTGTTAATGTGTTAATGTGCATGTAGGTTACAGTTCAGATGGGGAGCGTCATCTTTTTTTTTTCTTTTTAATTCTCTGAATAGCAGCCAATGAGTTCAGCAAATTGGCTCACATCTCCTAATTCACCAAGGAAGGCCATGTTGTATTTCATGTGAAAGCCCCGTAACTTCTAATTCAAAAGGAACGATTTAAAAGAATTAGGATTTTGTGATTGCACAGGCTGTGCTTGTGATATAGCATATTGCCAGCACTTTTAATTCTCTTTTTTCTCTGCTGACCAATGACTATCCTAGGAATAATATTGACCCCATACATGTTTTTCGGAGTAGCCTGAATAGTGGTAATACTTCGGGGTCTTCCTTGGTCTGCATGGCTTATGGATTTTCAAATACTTCTATTGATAAATATCTTATCAACTATCAGGACAGGTACTGGCTTCAAGGTTAGAGGTACAAATTTAAGTTCAGGAGGCTTTTATTTTATTTATTGTGTATGTATTACTACTATTATGAAATTATTATTCACAATTCCACACACATGGTGTTAAAATCAAGTGTTTTTTTGTATGACTGAGAAGTTAACATCCAGTCAATCTAACATTTATTGTTTTTAATTCTTTATACAGGTTGCTTCAACAAGCTGGTGCCACAGTATTTCAAACACTATAATACACTTCAGTTACAGGCTTCAATCCAATTCGACCTATAGTAGAGATAAGAGCAAGAAACTGAAACACATCAAGTATATCGCTTTGGAGCTGTGATGCCCTGTTCCTTGGAACTGCCATCACCCCGATTAGTGAGGGAGAGCAACAAAAATGAAGGCAAGGAGTAGAAAGGAATATGTTGCAGCTCTGTTGCCTGCGGTGCTCGCTACTGCTTCTGAGGTCTTGCAGCCCAGAATAGGCAAAAACTCTGTTTTTCGTTTATTAAGTGATCATATTTTTTCCCAATAGAAACTCATTACTAGATAGTTGTATGTATGAATGAAATATAATCGTTGTAATATTAGTGAGAGTTTGTATTTCTTTCATCGGTTGATTAATATTTGTTCTATGATAAATCCCGTAGCAACATACTAGGCATTTGTCTTCTAATTCTTAGTGGTTTCATCTTCTAATTCTTAGTGGTTAATATTTTAGATTGTTTCTATTTCTCTTGCGTACCCGCTGCAACGCTGGGAATCCTCCTAGTATCAAAGTAATTTTGAGCACATGTCATCCAATACTGTGGATAGTTACTAGCTTGTTGATGATGAAATATTAAATGTCCAATATAAAAAAATAAAATAATAAACTAGAGTAAACAAATAAATGAAAGATATTGAACAGAATATTACATATCTATATCAGTCTATATCTATTATTATAAAAGAGCGGAGGAATTGAAGGACACGTGCCCCGATCTCATCCATCGGATTTGTTTGGTTTTCCCATCTAACGGTTATGTCGGAGGGACGACCTTAGGTGCCAGCGTGTTTCCCTTGGCATAGAACCTACTGGCACGCAGCCCCCGCGGCGGCTCCTTGCGCGAAACACATCTCCTACCTACGGCATTGCGAACCATCACGTCGCTTCTGTGTTCACTGTACCCACCCCCGCCCGCCCATCATCCTTTTCGTTTCTTTCCCTCCCCTGCCGACGCATGATGCTGCCCGTCCGGGGCCGGGCATCCCATAACCGCTGAGTCGCTCTCGCCCGCATCCGTCATTGCTGTTGCTTGTTGCCGGCCAGGTTGAAGCGCCCGACGATAGACCGTCCCTCGACCACGTGCTGATGCGGCACCGCCGGCAAAGTTCACACTTTCGACGACGACGTTGTTGCTGCCTGCGGCACCGCCAGCAAAGGGTCTCCGGGTTGAAGCGCCCGAGCAAGGAAGGGACGGTCTCGGCGATGCGCTGCTGCGCCAGCAGCACCGACAACCGCGTATACCCGCGTTCCTTTTTCTGTTGTGAATGAATCACCACGTCGATCCGCCTCCGTTCTCGATTAATTTAGGTTTGAGATTATTTAGGAACCCCATATGATACAACGATCTGTTAAATTTAGTATGTCATAATTTTATTTACAGTTACATACTACTTTCATAAACTTACAGTGAACTCATATTGCCCAAAAAAAACATGTATCTAGATTATAACATGTTTTATAAAAAAAAAAATTTTATGCATTACACTTATTATAATTGTCATTGTATTATTAGAGTTATATTAAGGGGCCCATTGCTTGTAGCTTCGCTCCGGCCTATAATTTCACAGGGCGGGCCTGTGCCCCGGCTTGTCTGAGCGAAGACGGAGCCAGAACGATATCTGTCGCGAGATCATAATTAATCACCGGGCCTCGCGCGGAGTGGAAGTTCCCGCACATAGGCTCCTCTGGCTAAAAAAAGGAAACTTATGAACAGCAAAGGTTACTTATAAGTTTTAAGCAAAGGTAAATCAACTTAATGCTTATAAGTCACCCCTGCTTATCAGTTGGTGGTGTTTGACAAAATAAGTCACTTATTTCAGTTTTTAACTTATAAGTTGTTGACTTATTTGGAACCAAACAGGGCCTTAATTTGATCTACTAATAAAAATACTATAATCTGGTGTTTGGTCCAAGTCATTCACCGGTGGTCACCAACAACTGCAGGTAACATGGTATAGTCGGGGTCCTCTTCGGGGCCGGTTCGCCGGCGCTGGACATCATGGGCTTTTTGAACTCGCGCCGGTCCTGCCGTGGGACCCTAACGGCGCCAGCGTTGGTCTGGGATGAGTGTCTCTGGGGCTGTAGCCTGCAACATCATATTTTTATATATTTTCTTTTTCACAGGAAAATGCTGCTTGATTCAACTTTTTTATATTGTATTAGAAGGAAGTTGTTTATGATGAAAAGGTGAAGTCAGCTTGCTTGCAAGATTAGCAGATATTGTATTGGTCATGAGAGGTTGTATGCTTCATTTATTTGCTGCTTTTAGTGTGTAAGCAAACCTTTTCTCATTCTTGACGAATTTAGCAAAATAGCATGCACAATCGTTGCTCATCAATTTTCTTTGTTTGCTGATTTGAAGATTGTTCTCATGATGTCAGACAAAAACCGCATTAAAGCGATATGTGACATCGTGAATTGGGGCTATTCTCTACTCTATATTTTCGTGTTTTCCCGGAAAATCCCAACAATCCTTTTTACAGGTGTGATTGGTATGTCCTTGATCTAACATCCCGTATTTTTTTCATGTTTGGGATTTAGGCAACTCTTTATCATTCAGTTATATTATATTTCAAGATATTGTGGTTGTATAATTGTGGAAGTATGGAAACCGTCGTGCACTTTAGTTCAGTCTCTACTTCAGTTCTATTTATATCCACTATCATCTCTACTTGCTTTCAGTCACATATTTTATTATCTCCTACTCCTATATAAGATGAACATGATATTGGTGGACACAACGACGATGAGTTACCAAAAAAAAAAAGGCATTACTGATCCTCTTGTTGTTTGAATTGTTGTAATAGAAGCAAGGAAGAAGAAGAAAGAAGCGCACTGTCCATATGATAAGCTGAGCCATGTTCGAACGGTCTGCTCCGACCGAATGCTTTCCGAGGAGAATCGGGCGGTAGCTGCTGGGCTGGAGGAGGATGATGGCGTCGTTCCTTGCCAGAGCAGATGACGGTGTCCATGATGATGGTGTCCTGACCCTGACCCCAACGTACGGGCATTGGATGCAGAGGTGGGAGACGGCCAAAGGGGGCGCCTATGCGCGTGATCGCCCGTTCTTACGGATGTCGTCGCCGATGTACGCGATAGAGATGGAGCGGATTGCGTCTTGGGCGGGTAGGACCAACAGGTTTGAGGACACGGCAACGATGAACGTTCCCTGGGTCGCGGTCGTCCGGACGCCGCCGGCCAGACTGCTTTCGTCACGATTCGCCGGTCAGGTTTCCGGCGGATTTCCTGTCCAACTTTTGGCGATTACTCTGGCCAAGTCGTATCGTATTGATATCATCATAGGTCGGCGGGGCTAATCGGGCCGGTATGTGACTGTGTGATATTAAGGCCCAACCAATACGGGCCGGTGGACGCGGACCCTAGTGGGCCCTGGCCCGATGCTACAAACAAGACGTTTATTGCTAGGCAGTCCGCAATACTGTTTTTTTAATAAAAAAAGTCCGCAATTCGGTTCCGTTGGGCGGTGTGTGTCCTACTCTTAGCTTGGACTACATGTGCAGCTTGGCTGATTGTTTTGAAGCAGTTTAGAAGACCAGTTGCAGAACAGCACTTTGCGGAGGTGGTAGCAATCCTGTGTTAGAAATCAGCTCTTTTTTTTTTTTTTGAAACGAATCGGGGGAGAGCTGCGATTATATTAAAAAGAAGAATCCCAGATTGGGGGTACAATGAAACAACACCAAAAAAAAAGAAAAACCAACTAAACTCATCTGGTTGGATTGGGACATCAACACGGGTTACCACTCATCGGCCGGCCGGATTGGGACCTCAAAGACGGCCAAGCCTCTATACAAACACAGCGACAGAGAAAACAAAAACAACCGCAACATTCACCCACAAACCGCACACATGCAGTCGTCGAAAAACCACCGGCGGAATCCAGCGCCAAAGACAAACAAAGGGGCGGACACCACCACACCGAGAAGGCCACCGCCACCGCTGGGACCCTTCGCCGCGGTGCCAGCGCAACAAAGCCAGCCATCTGAACAAATCAAAACCCCGAGACCGAGCCTCCACAACACGCGGGGGCCTCGCCACATCCGCCGTTGGACTCCTCTCTTGTGCACGGGGGCCTCCCACGCCACGCCCGCCACAAGGCTCCATGCTCGGTCTTGTTTCAAAGGTTGCCGTCAAACAACGAGCAAAGATGCCCCACCGAAGATCATCTTCAAGCTACCGGACCGCCGCAGGTAGGTCGGCGTCCCGTAGCTTCTCCACGCAAAGACCGCCGCCGAACCACCGTGGGACCGAGGTTGTCGCTTATGCCATCTTCCGGCGTTGTACCACACCGGGTGGTTCGACCATCTTTGAAATGACCGCCCCGCGATCGGCCGCAAGCCGAGTCATCCCTATTCTTTGTTGCCGCAAGCGCCGTCCAAAGGCGTAGTCCCGCACCGCACCGACCATTGCAGTAGTAACGCCACCGCCCGCGGTCCGCTCTTTGTTGGTATCTTTTATTGCATAATATTAATAGTCAACTAAACATGAAATAAGGGCTTAAAATAAATATCAACATAGTTTAGGGGCACGACTAATAGAATTCCATGAGTTTTGGTGATTTATATATTTTTAGGGAATAAACAGGAAAAGGCCGAGTTTGCAAGCCATACGATGTAAAAGACTTATCCCATGAAGCAACTCAACTTGGCTATCAATGAAAGAACACTCTAGAAGATCCCGTAAGACAGGCCCAGGGGAAGGTGAGACCCACGGCATAGGCCCGGCTTCGGCCAAGCTAGGGGCCAGGTCGGCCGAGCTCTGCCCCACCCCACGACCCTCCGGCTTCTTCTCCTCGGTTCACCACCGCCATTGAGGAGAGATCTAAGCCCTTGATTAAGGTCGGTTTGATCAGGAGGACCACGTGCATCATCTGGACGGGACTATATAACAAGACCCCCGGGCCCCTAGGTGAAACCCTAAGTCATTCTCATTCATTCCATTCAAGTCCCATCATCAAGACACCAAGTCAAGATCCCAAGCCCTAGTTCCACCATAATTAGAGCATTAGCTATCTAGGCTAGTTCTAGAGGAAGTCAAGCTTGCCTTGGATTCCCTCGATCGTCAAGAAGTAAGCGGAAGCCGAGCTTCTTGTGGCTTCTCTCTTGTATCTAATTTGTAAGTATTTGGTTAGTTACATTTGTTATGATGTTGTTCTATTTAATGATTATATTCTTAGTTATATGTTCCCATGTTTATTATGATTATATATCTAGTTTAGCTAGATCGCTCTTTATATTCAAGCATGGAGTCGATAGCGCCCACTAGGTGCACTCTTTGTGGGTGGTTGACAATGTGTAAACGTGATGTTTATACAACGTTTGCTCGTGGATCGCACCCTACATTCCTGGTTCTGTGGTAGATCGTGGTTGTGACATTACCATTGAGTCCTCTGTAGTCCACACTCCGAATGTAGGTTTAGTTGAGCTTTATTACTATGGTAGACTTGCTCTGTTCTGATCTTCCTTAGCAATATTCACCATGTGTAGATATATTGCTTTCTTGCCATGATTATTAGATGTATTGCACTAATCATAGTTTACATTGACATATGATTAGGAGTAACTTAGGAATATTCTGTCCGCTCTATCTATACCATGTTAATATTGCCTTTTATGATACATTCTAGTGGCATAGCATGATCTTTGACTTGGCAGTTATCATATCATTTATCATTATCTTTATTATGTGACTTATCCTGGTTTGAGTTTAGTTAGATTCATATGGTTTACTCTACATTACCATACTGCAAGTGAATCAATCAATCTACCCATAAGCCTACCCCTTCCCTGTGATAAAATATAAATACGATACCTAGACTTACTCTCGGTGAAATGCTATAATGGTATTTCTATCTGTACGCTTGCAGATATTATTCATATTATTTCAAGAATTCAAGTGGCATATTAGGAATACCATACACGCATTT
The DNA here is from genome assembly GCA_015847255.1 of Hyparrhenia diplandra. NCBI lineage: Eukaryota > Viridiplantae > Streptophyta > Magnoliopsida > Poales > Poaceae > Hyparrhenia > Hyparrhenia diplandra. Next base: position 105,982 of record JADLZK010011816.1, read on the forward strand.
CTTAGCATTGCTGCTAGGGTGACAGAATAGTACGTAGGTGATGCTAGAATGTGTGGTACACCCCGTGCATATCCTGAGTGAGATTAATTCCACTCTTGATAATGATATGAAGATATACACTTTTAACTCTGTCTAACTCTTTTAACTTCGTCTAACCCTTTTTGCTGGATGTGAGATTAACTCCACCTCCAGGCTAACATTTATTTAGATAGATACCATTATACATTTCTGACGCCATCCTGGGGTTGGATTTTAAATCCATCCTTTAGTGATTGCGTTAAGAAATGTCAACAAGTATTTCTGGTGCCGTTGCCCAGGAAGGGTGCTAGCCAAACCTAAAAACACATACATGGATAGATTGATATCACTTGCATCATGTAATGTATTGAGGACCCATTAATCACTACTCGACAGGATTACTCTTGTTTTATCTACTTGTGTTTATGTTATGCGGGGTAATGAATGAATTGGAGTAGCTGTCCAGGATAATTATATTGAAGATCTAGAAGTATTAATCGGAAGGGCAAGATCCAAGCTTAGAAAAACTCCAACACCTTCTCCTCGAACGGCACGTTGATCATATCGGGCAAAGCTTATCACTGTGTTTGAGGCCATGGCCGACAAGACACTTCATGAGTTCTCAGCTCCAACTACGGCCAATGTTCGCACTGGGCCGGAAGTTGCGATTGGAGACCATGACTTTGAGCTCAAGCCTAGGCTCGTCAACATGGTGCAAGCTAGCCAATTCTGTAGAAAGGCACATGAAGATGCAAGTGCTCATCTCCAACACTTCACGGAGATTTGCAAAGCACTTTCACCATCAAAAGGAGTACCAAGAGATGCAATCCTACTCCGCCTCTTCCCATTCTCACTCTTGGAAAAGGTGAAGCGCTTGTTCTATGCTACAAAAGAGAAGAATACCACTGGTCACTCGCTCTCTTGCCTTCCTCGCCAAGTTCTTTCCTATAGGCAAGACAAATGCCTTACGGGGGAAGATTTCAAATTTTCAGCAACTGATGAATCCGTCCTGAAAGCGTGGGAACTCTTCCAAGATTATATTTCAGAATGTCCACATCACGGGATGGAGAAGTGGTTACTCATGCAAACTTTCTACCATGGGCTAAATACTAGTACCCGTGAGACCATGGATGCTGCTACTGGAGGTGCTTTCCTATCACTCGCACTTACCAAAGCTAATGAGCTTGTGAAGAAGATGGCTTCCAACCAGACTTGGAACGAAGAGCGTCAACCCTGCAAGAGATTAGGGGGAATGCACCAGCTTAAGGAGATAGATACTCTGTCTGCCAAGATGGACCTAATAATGAGGAAGCTTGAAGAAAGAGCTCCTGAGAGGAAGGAAGTCATGCAAATTCTTGATTCTCGCATGACATGTGAAGAATGTGGCAACACAGGGGCACACAGGCAAGAAAGCGCCGGATATTGAAGAGGATGTGAACTACATCAACAATAACAACAACTATCGCCCTCAATAGAATCAAAGTTGGAACCAACAGAGGCCCAACTACCAAGGTAACTACTCGGTAATTATCAAGATAATAATTTCAATAATAATTACAATCAGCCTTCCTTGAGAGACCTCATCCCGAACCAAGGTAAGACCATGGAGAACCTATCTAGGAAGTTAGCTTCCAATGATAAGATGCTAGAAACTATTAATAATAGAATGGATAGCTTTTCTTCTGCAATTAAGAATCAGTATAGCTTTAATAAGATGATAGAGTCTTAGATTTCTTAGCTGGCTACTTCTGTTCCACTAACCATGCTAGGTAAGATTCTGGGCCAGCCAGAAGAATTAGAATCGTAAACCTTATCGATATATTCAATGCAGGTCACTACTATAAAGATTTTGTAAGGAGCGATTGGTCGGACGACTCCTTACCACCCAAGAGAGGAGATCCGGGGAGGCCCGGTCATCACCATCTAGATTGGACCACACATGTTCGAGAACGCGCTATGTGACTTCAGCTCAAGCATCAATATCATGCCTAAGGTAATTTATGAGGAAATTCATGGTGATCCATTATTGTACACAACCATATGCTTGCGGCTTGTAGACCAGTCACTTTGCTACCCCAAGGGAATACTTAAAGATGTTTGTATAAGGGTTAGACACTCATGCGTGCTAGCAGACTTTGCGTTAATTGAAACAGGAGGAGATAAAAGGGCACCAATCATATTGGGCCGACCATTCTTGAGCACAGCTAAAGCTATCATCTACGCCAACAGTGCAAAGATCTGTTTCACCATCAAGGGGAGAAAGGAGAGATTCACCTTCAAGAACCAGACACTTACATCTCCTGCTCACCCACAAACACCATACTACTATGAGTTGACACCAGAACCTACAATCAAGACCATCAAGACAAGGAGGAATAAGAATAAGAACAAGAGGACTCAGTCTACAAAAGTAATGATGATCAACCTGGTACGATCTGAACACGATTATCTACTCAAATCTTCAATGCTATGCAAACTAAAAGATCCAGGTGTCCTGACCATAGCATGCTCCATCGACCAGTTGACCTTCAACAACACCTATTGCGATACGGGATCCAAAGATCAACTTAATGGCAAAGGTAATGTATAAATGAATATTTGGTAAAATGCCTTTGTACCCAACATATGTGCAGCTGTAGATGGCGAATCAATCGTTTTGATTTTCGGAAGGAATTGCTAGAGACGTACCCATACAAATCAATGAGCACTATGTCCCCACTGACTTCTTGGTCATGGACATAGGGGAAGAACAGGATCCACCTCTAGTGCTAGGGAGACCATTCCTCAACACTACACGCGCCATCATCTACATCTGATCAAGAGAGATCCACTTCTAGTTCCCTATAGAAAAGGTATGTTTGTACTTTAATAGTTATAATAATTATGAATAGGCAAAGAAGAACAGGTTAGCTCAAAGCCGCCAAAAGTAGCAACTCTTGAAGATCCAAGAGGCGTAAGAAGAAGAAGAAAAAGGTGGAAGAACCAACCACTCCAAAGAAGAGCCCACCACCCAAGCAAAGGCGGAGGAAGAAAGAGACATCTCCCAGTACATCATCGAAGTGACATCAATCGAATCATCGGTGCCACCTTATGTGACAACCGATGAACCACAGGAAGAATGAAACGAGAACTAGAGGTCCTGTTCGAAGGACTCTAAATCGTCGAACCCTCATTGAAAGGTAACTTTCGGTAGTTATCCATATTTTATTCTAAGCATTGCAAATTTACTTATTGCATATCATATTTACCTCTCGCATCTGCATTAGAAAATAAAAATATGTTCTTGCTTTGCATCAAGAAAAGTATAAAGCCCCATGTGAAGAAGTTCGAGGTGTATGCACCCTGGTATATTTTTTGTGGTGGCATAAAAATAAAATAAAGATACATTCATTCGGTATGGTTCTTTATCTCCGCCTTTCATTGAAAAAAAAAAAAAAAAATATATATTAATGCCGCTGATCTAGTAAAAGATTATTCTCAAGCAACTAAAAAGCAACGGGGCCAACCGCTAACGCTTATCAAGTTCCACTAGCTTTGTTGTCTATTTGAGTTTAGCGTAATTCAAGGGAGAGAGACATGATAGGTTGGCGGCCTCGCCGCCATTTTGTCTACCTCAACTTCCACATCATCAACCCGACATGTCAATCTAGCTTGGGGAGAGCATCCCGGTTATCATGATAAGTATCCCGTTACTATATTATTAGCTTATATATCTTTTTGCTTTGTTTGCTAAGAATCTAGTCTCTATAGTCATTTAAAGAGTTTTTTTAGAGTGTGAGAATAAATGATCAAGAGAGTGTACACCAGTTTGCTTTTCCTCAACTAAAATAAACCTTAAAACATGGAGATGATGAATAGTTGCTTCATCGCAATTTCTTTCAAGTACCTAGCTTTCAAGCTTAATTTCCCTTGAGCCTATAATGGAAACCGCTTTGACTTGAGATTTGCTCGAACCGAAACCTATGGGTTGCAAATGCTTGCTCAAGTCTAGGTGATTGACGGATATGATATATGAAAGTTTGAGTTGTTTCTCTTACTCCTAGTGACACTAGATTTCTTGGAGATTTATTTTGAAAATTAAAAGTGCACATGATGAGTTCTGTATGATGATGAGTGTTAAAACTCCTACCACAGCCTTATATACATGCTCTTTAGATAAAAAACCCTTTTTAATATAGGTCGCTTATCTTGCATTGAGTTTGGTCAATCTTTATCAACCCATAGAAACTTGTCATGCTGCTACTCATACACTCTACTCCACTACACTCCAATTCCACTCCACTCTATTCTACTTGCACTTATGCAACTTCTACCCCAAAAGTACGCATCCACCAAATGTCCACATAGATCCACCAAAAATATTCTACTCCTACCCTGGGAGAGAGCAACCAAAAATATTTCCCACACATATATCCACTTAGCCAACATCTTATAAAGCTCCTTTATCCTTGTTTTTATCTCTCTACAAGTTTTTTTTTACAAAGAGAGGCTTGGGTTGTATAGTCAAAAAAAGAGAGAAAAGAAAAAAAATAAAAATAAAAGGAGAGTAAAAAAAATAGACCAGTGTCCACTATGAAAACAATGGATACTTAGATGCCCGCCTCTCCATAAAAAAAGAAAAAGAAAACGAGAGAGAGTATACAGCCCAGGTTCTCCCAAATACTTTCAAAGTTCTAGAAAGCGAGATATGTTTCCTACAGGAGCAAAGTAGGATTAAGCTTTCACTTCATTTGCCTCATACACCTACCATCATATCCATTCCACTACACCATATACATGCATATGCAGTATGACTCGTAACTTTGGATCCATTGCTTGACTTTATAATATATGCTTAGTAAGTAGATTTAGTTTTCTCCCACCTATGAGCTCCACATATAAGCCTTAGATATAGGGTGAGAGAGAAGGCATAGTGTCCTACTGCCTTAGTCCAAAAAATACTACATATTATGAGAGAAAGGCAAACCAACCTTATTGCCTTAGTGAGGATCCACAAATACCACAAATGAGAGACTTGAAAGGGTCATACAAAAGGAACTTTGAGTTCTATTTTAAAAACTTACAAAAAACTTCAGAATGACAGTTGATCAAGGGTCTCGAGACACGATGTCTCACTTGATTGTTCTATCTTTCAATTACCCAAGATCTTAAGAAAAGGCTATAAGCTCCACAATTAAAGCTAATATGGGTGAGTTGAAGGTTGAAAAAAGTTTATTATGATCCGGAGGAGAAATTTTATTTGGAAGCATGTGTACTTTTGAGGCGTGAAAGCATTGAACAACTCCCGATCAAACACTAAGTATGAGTATAAGTTTTTTGAAAACATGTGTACTTTTGAGGCGTGAAAGCATTGAACAACTCCTGATCCAACACTAAGTATGAGTATAAGTTTTGCTAGGGACTAGCAAAAGGTAAGCTTTTGGGGAGCTTGTTGGTATCTTTTATTGCATAATATTAATAGTCAACTAAACATGAAATAAGGGCTTAAAATAAATATCAATATAGTTTAGGGGCCCGACTAATAGAATTTCATGAGTTTTGGTGATTTATATATTTTCGAGGGGATTAAACAGAAAAGGCCGGAGTTCGCAAGCCATACGATGTAAAAAGACTTATCCGCGAAGCAACTCAACTTGGCTACCACGAAAGAACACTCTAGAAGATCCCGAGGAAGACGGGCCCCTGAAGGTGAGTCCCACACGGCATAGGCCCGGCTCGGTCGAGCTAGGGGGCCAGGTCGGCCAAGCTCTAGCCCCACCTATCGACCACCCGACTTCTTATGTCGGTTCACCACCGCCATTGAGGAGAGATCTAAGACCTTGATTAAATGGTCACAGCTATCACTTTGTATTTTTTCCAAGAATCATCCTACCACACGGCCTATTTCGGCCAATTTCTTCTACAACCGGCGTTGGCTCCTTCCCTAATGGCCGTTTATATGCGTCCAAACCACTTCTGGCATCTTCGCCATTCGGCTAGCCACCTAAGATGTCACTCTCCCCATTGAAAAAATGGTCACAATTATCACTTTCTATTTTTTTCCATGAATTATCCTACCACACGGCCTATTTCAGCTGTTTCTTCTACAACCGGCACCGGCTCCTCCCCCAATGACCGTTTATATACGTCCGAACCAGATCCGCCATCTTTGCCATTTTGCTAGCCACCTATGATGTCACTCTCCCCATGCAAAAAAATGGTCACAGCTATCAATTGCTATTTTTTCCATAAATTATCCTACCACACGCCTATTTTAGCTTGTTTCTTCTACAACCGGCCGGCTCCTCCCCCAATGGCCGTTTATATGCCTCTGAACCACTTCGACATCTTTGCCATTCGGCTAGCCACCTACGATGTCACTCTCCCCATAGAAAAAATAGTCATAGCTATCACTTTCTATTTTTTCCATAAATTATCCTACACACGGCCTATTTTGGCTCGTTTCTTCTGTAACCGACGCCCGCTACTCCCAGATGGCCATTTATATGCGCCCAAACCACTTCTTGCATCTTCACCATTCGGATAGCCACCTACAATGTCACTCTCCCCATGGAAAAAATGGTCACAGCTATCACTTTCTATTTTTTCCATGAATTATCCTACCACACGGCCTATTTCGCCCGTTTCTTCTAACCGGCGCGACTCCTCCCCAATGGCCGTTTATATACGTCCAAACCCTTCTGGCATCTTCACCATTCGGCTAGCCACCTACTATGTCACTCACCCCATGGGAAAAATGGTCCACGGCTATCACTTTCCATTTTTTCCATGAATTATCCTACCATACTGACCTATTTCGCCCCGTTTCTTCTACAACCGCGCCCGGCTCCTCTCTCAATGGCCGTTTATATGCGTCCGAACCACTTCTCGCATCTTCGCCATTCAGCTAGCCACCTAAGAGATGTCACTTTTGCCATGAAAAAATGGTCACAGCTATCACTTTCCATTTTTCCATGAATTATCCTACCACACGGCCTATTTCGGCCCGTTTCTTCTACAACCGGCGCCAGCTCCTCCCCCAATGGCCGTTTATATACGTCCAAACCACTTCTGGCATCTTCACCATTCGGCTAGCCACCTACTATGTCACTCACCCCATGGGAAAAATGGTCACAGCTATCACTTTCCATTTTTTCCATGAATTATCCTACCACACGGCCTATTTTGGCCCGTTTCTTCTACAACTGGCGCCGGCTCCTCCCCCAATGGCCGTTTATATGTGTCCGAACCACTTCTGGCATCTTTGCCATTCAGCTATCCACCTACGATATCACTCTCCCCATGGAGAAAATGGTCACAACCATTACTTTCTATTTTTTCCATGAATTATCCTACCACACGGCCTATTTCGGCCTATTTCTTCTACAACCGGGGCCGGCTCCTCGACAAATGGCCATTTATATGCGTCCAAACCACTTCTGGCATCTTCGCCGTTTGGCTAGCCACCTATGATGTCACTCTCCTCATGGAAAAAATGGTCACGGCTATCACTTTCCATTTTTTCCATGAATTATCCTACCACACGGCCTATTTCAGCCCGTTTCTTCTACAACCCGCGCCGGCTCCTCCCCCAATGACTGTTTATATGCGTCTGAACCACATCTGCCATCTTCGCCATTCGGCTAGCCACCTATGATGTTACTCTCCCCATGGAAAAAATGGTCACAAGTATCACTATCCACTCTTTTCATGAATTATCCTATCAGACGGCCTATTTCGGCCGATTTCTTCTACAACCGGTGCCGACGCCTCCCCCAATGGCCGTTTATATATGTCCTGGCATCTTCACCATTTGGCTAGCCACCTACAATGTCACTCTCCCCTCAGAAAAACGGTCACAGCTATCACTTTCTATTTTTTCCATGAATCATCCTACCACACGGCCTATTTCGGCCCGTTTCTTCTACAACCGGCGCCGGCTCATCCATCAATGGCTGTTTATATGCATCCAAACCACTTCTAGCATCTTTGCCATTCGGCTAGCCACCTATGATGTCACTCTCTGCACGGAAAAAATGGTCACAGCTATCACTTTCTATTTTTTCCATGAATTATCCTACCACACGGCCTATTTCGGCCCGTTTCTTCTACAACCGGCGCCAGCTCCTCCCCCAATGGCCGTTTATATACGTCCAAACCACTTCTGGCATCTTCACCATTCGGCTAGCCACCTACTATGTCACTCACCCCATGGGAAAAATGGTCACAGCTATCACTTTCCATTTTTTCCATGAATTATCCTACCACACGGCCTATTTCGGCCCGTTTCTTCTACAACCGGCCCCGGCTCCTCCCCCAATGGCCGTTTATATACCTCTGAACCACTTTGGGCTTTTTTGCCATTCGGCTAGCCGCCTACGAGGTCACTCTCCCCATGGAAAAAATGGTCACAGCTATCACTTTCTATTTTTTAATGAATTATCCTACCACACGGCCTATTTCAGCTCGTTTCTTCTACAACCGGTGCCGGCTCCTCCCCCAATGGATGTTTATATGCATCCGAACCACTTCTAGCATCTTCACCATTTGGCTAGCCACCTACAATGTCACTCTCCCCATAGAAAAAACAGTCACAGCTATCACTTTCTATTTTTTTCCATGAATTATCCTACCACACGGCCTATTTCGGACTGTTTATTCTACAACCGGCGCCGGCTCCTCCCCCAATGGCCGTTTATATGCGTCCGAACCATTTTTGGCATCTTTGCCATTCGGCTAGCCACCTAAGATGTCACTCTCCCCACAGAAAAAATGGTCACAGCTACCACTTTCCATTTTTTTTCATGAATTATCCTACCACACGGCCTAGTTTGGCCCGTTTCTTCTACAACCGGCGCCGGCTCCGCCCCAATGGCCGTTTATATGCGTCCAAACCACTACGGCATCTTTGCCATTTGGCAAAGCCACCTACCTATGTTACTCTTCCTATGGAAAAAACAGTCACGCCTATCACTTTCCATTTTTTCCATGAATCATCCTACCACGGTGACCTATTTCGCCCCGTTTCTTCTACAACCGGCGCCGGCTCCTCCATCAATGGCCGTTTATATGCATCCAAACCACTTCTAGCATCTTTGCCATTCGGCTAGCCACCTATGATGTCACTCTCCGCACAGAAAAAATGGTCACAGCTATCACTTTCTATTTTTTTTCATGAATTATCCTACCACACGGCCTATTTCGCCCGTTTCTTCTACAACCGGTGTCGGCTCCTCCCCCAATGGCCGTTTATATGCGTCCCGAACCACCACGGCATCTTCGCCATTTGGCTAGCCAACCACGATGTCACTCTCCCCTTGGAAAAAATGGTCACAGCTATCACTTTCCATTTTTTCCATGAATTATCCTACCACCTGACCTATCTCGGCCTATTTCTTCTACAACCGGTGCCGGCTTCTCCCCCAATGGCCGTTTATATGCGTCCGAACCACTTCCGGCATCTTTGCTATTCGGCTAGCCACCTACGATGTCACTCTCCCCATGGAAAAAACAGTCACAGCTATTATTTTCTATTTTTTCCATGAATTATCCTACCACACGGCTTATTTCGGCCTGTTTCTTCTACAACCGGCGCTGGCTCCTCCCCAATGGTCATTTATATGCGTCTGAACCACTTCTAACATCTTCGCCATTCGGCTAGCCACCTACGATGTCACTCTTCCCGCGGAAAAAAATGGTCACAGACTATCACTTTCTATTTTTTCCATGAATTATCCTACCACACGGCCTATTTCGGCCCGTTTCTTCTACAACCGGTGCGGCTCCTCCCCCAATGGCCATTTATATGCGCGTCGAACCACTTCGGCATCTTCGCCATTTGGCTAGCCACCTACGATGTCACTCTCCCCGGGAAAAAAAGGACACAGCTATCACTTTCCATTTTTTCCATGAATTATCCAACCACATAGCCTATCTCAAGATGTTTCTTCTACAACGGGCGCGGCTCCTCCCCAATGGTCATTTATATGCATCTGAACCACTTCTAACATCTTCGCCATTCGGCTAGCCACCTACAATGTCACTCTTCCCATGGAAAAAATGGTCATGGCTATTATTTTCTATTTTTCCATGAATTACCCTACCACACGGCCTATTTCGGCCTATTTCTTCTAACCGTGGCCGGCTCCTCCCCCAATGGCTGTTTATATGTATCCAAACCACTTCTGACATCTTCGCCATTTGGCTAGCCACCTATGTTGTCACTCTCCCCATGGAAAAAACTTTCACAGCTATCACTTTCCATTTTTTCCATGAATTATCCAACCACACGGCCTATTTCGGCCCGTTTCTTCTAAGCTACGCCGCCGGCTCCTCCCCAATGGCCGTTTATATGTGTCCAAACCACTTCTGGCATCTTTGCCGTTCGGCTAGCCACCTACGATGTCACTCTCCCCATGGAAAAAACGGTCACAGCTGTCACTTTTTATTTTTTTCTATGAATTATCCTACCACACATCCTATTTCAGCCCGTTTCTTCTACAACCGGCTGAAAGGTCCTAGATGCCTAGAGGGGAGTGAATAGCCTAATAAAAATTCTACAAACCACTAAGATAAAATTGATTAGTAAAACAAAAGGCTATAATGCAATTTTGCCTTGCTCTACAGGTGTTGCAAGCCTCCTATTCCAACACGTCTAGTTGCTATGATCTCTAATCACACACAAAGGCTATGTCACTACTTTTACAACTAGTGAGCGAGCTAAGCAACTAAATAAGAGAGCTACACAAGCTACACTAGTACAAGGTAAATAACAAGTAAAAGCTAGATGATGAGATGACTTGTTATACCGACATGTATAGGCAATGATCCAATCACCGTGTCGAGGATGAGCCAATCACCGGAAGTAGACAATCAATCACAATGGAGATGCCAATCACCAAGAGAATGAACAAGTTGATTTGTTCACCCGGAGTTCACTTGTGCACCGACAAGCTAATCTCCAGTTGTGTCGACCAACACCTTGGTGGTTCTTAGACTAGATAGTGACCCTTGCTAGTTGGCCCCTTGGGCTCTCCAAGACCCCACACACAAGTGCGGTAACTCAATGACACGTGCAATATATTAAAGTAGCAATTCGTCGCCGATGAGGAAGCTCAAGAATCTCTCACAAATCAACCGGAGGTGGCCAAAAACAATCACCAACTCTTGCCAACAACTCCACCAATCACCAAGCCGGCTAGGACCGGTACTCTCCAAGAGTAACAAGAAATCCACCGGCGAACAACGATCTTCAAGTGCCACTAGATGCATGCAAGCAAGCAGTGCACTAAGATCACTCCATCTCACTTTGATTTTGAAAGCAATGGAGTGAGATGAGTATGGGAGGAGTGCTCCGGCTCAATAGTATCACAAGAGTGTTAAAAATGGGCAAGAGAGCTTCCTTCAACTGGCCACCCATCTATTTATAGAGCCCCAAAAGAATAGAGCCGTTGGGGGCTCAAACCAGCAAATTTCAAGGGCACCAGACATGCTAGGCCCCTAGCGTTGAACACGTTCGGTGCGTGTTGAGGTTCAAACGGCTACACTAGCCATTGGGTGTCCGGCGCCCGGCGTCGCGCCGCCCCGGGCGCGCCGGACGCGCCAATCGGCGTCCCCCACGCTTTCTTTGCTTTCTTGGCGCCCGCGCCATTTCAATGTGCACCAGACACCAGTGCCTCGCCAGGCTGCATCTGACGCCACTACGCCGGATGCGCTGGTGTAGCCGCCCGCGCCGCCCAGCGTCACCATGCACCGGACGCGCCCACGGGCGTCCGACACTCATGTGGGCGGCGTCCGGCATATGTAAAACCTCGTTTTATAGCCCGCGACTCCGCACACTTCTCCACCTTTGCAAATGTGCCAACACCATCACATGCACATCTCCATGTGCTCGTGTGTTAGCATTTTCTCAATCATTTTGCAAGGTTAGATGGTTAGTACACTAGATCCTAATGCATATGAATGAATGATTAGAGCTAGTGGCACTTGATCAAAGTTTCTAAAGTATTTCTCCTCTTAATAGTTTGGCTATCGATCCTAAGTGACTCACACTCTCTATAGTGTCTTGAGTCCAAACCATAAAGCCCTATAGGTTATACCTTTGCCTTGGGGCTTGTGGTTCATCTCTTTTCTCCAAGCATGTGCACTTGATCATCTTTTTGGATCACACCTTTGCATCCACCATGATCCTATGCTCCATCACTTGGCTAGGCCAATCTCAAGCTAGATACACACTTAAGCATAGAGATTAGTCCTAGGGTGACATCAATTAGCCAAAATCAAACTAGAGATCTTCAATCTCCCCCTTTTTGGCAATTGATGACAACCCTTTACAAAGATTTTGATAATAAAGATTTTTGAACTTTAATGCTTGTCCAAGCAATTTGATCATGACTATAGGTTTGGACAATCACACAAGTTCGGTTTTGGTAGCATTAGCTCCCCTACATATGTGCTCAAGATTGGATTGTAGTTTTGCACATATGCATGAATATTAAAATTGAGGGTAAGCAATGTTACCAAAATGATGCTAAGGTGTAAGAAATGGACCTTTGAAGCGTGATACCAATCGGAGTAGCCATTTACACCATGTTTGGCATCTCAAATAACTAGACATATATGAAAACTCAAAATACCTCATGAGATCAACATTATAATCAAGGTACTTTGAATAGAGTGTGGAATAGTATGTCTTAGTTACTTCCTATGCATGCTAGTTGTTCAACCATCATACAAAAATTACTACTAGCATACATCACACAAGCATGTATATATGAAATTTAAGTACATGTGCAAGAGCAAGCCATATGTTAGTGCACAAACAAATGCAACAAGTAGCTTATGAGCTTGCTCCCCTATTTGTGTGCTTTTTTGAAAATTTTGTATCCCCTTCAAAACATCTTTGTAACTAATCTCTCCCCATTGTCATTGATTTCCAAAAAGATATGGTCAAGTTCTTTTGATTGGAGAAAGATTAGGTACATTTTTTGGTTCAATTTAGATAGTTTGCCAACTATTTAAGTCGGTTTTGAACCAAAGATAAGTTTCTTCACACCTCATGAGAGGGTTATCTTGCCTATGTTGAATTAAACATTTGGCAACATATCCAAATTCAACACTTGAGTTTGCAAGCTCACAAACATATCATATATCACTACTAGATCAACCAACATAGATAAGCAATAGTGGTGGTATACATACATTAAATTCATTTAATTTGCATGAATGCTCCTAGATTGCACTTGTATGTCTACATGCTCTAAAAAGTCCTTAGGTAAGGATGAATGAGATGTCAAGCAATGATACCTTGGCTTTGCTTGAAGGAGAGGCATGTCATATAAGTGGGGTGCATTCAACTCATTTATTAGCTTGCAAAATCTCTTCTCATCAAGTGGCTTTGTAAGGATGTCGGCTAGTTGATCATCGGTGACAATTGGTTCAATTGAAATATCACCTTTTTGTTGATGATCTCTAATGAAGTGATGCCTTATATCAATGTGCTTTGTTCTTCCATGTTGAACCGGATTTTTGAGTCATCTTGATTGCACTTTCATTGTCACAATAGAGAGGCACTTTGTTGAAGTTGAAGCCATAATCTCTCAAATGTGATCTCATCCAAAGCAATTGTGAACAACAATTCCCCGCACTAACATATTCGGCTTTGGCGGTAGAAAGTGACACACTATTTTGCTTCTTTGATGACCATGACACTAAAGATCTTCGAAGGAATTGACATGTGCCACTAGTGCTTTTTCTATTCTTCTTGCAACCCCCATAGTCGGAATCCGAATATCCAATAAGCTCAAAACTAGATCCCTTGGGGTACCATAGTCCAACATCTTGTGTATGCTTCAAATACCTCAATATTCTTTTTGTAGCCATGAGATGACTCTCTCTAGGTGAGGCTTGATATCTAGCACACATACATGCGGTGAACATGACATTGGGCCTTGATGCGGTCACATAGAGTAAGCTTCCAATCATAGACCGATATATCTTTAGATCAACCATATTGCTATTTTTATCTTCATCCAAGTGCACACTTGTTCCCATTGGAGTTGTGATTCCTTTTGTATCTTGCATGCCAAACTTCTTGATCATGTCCCTAACATACTTGCCTTGCCTTATGAATGTACCATTTTTTAATTGCTTGATTTGAAGACCAAGAAAGTATGGGAGCTCACTTTTCATTTTTTTTCATGAATTATCCTACCACACCTAATAGTGACATCATAGGTTTGACATCAATTAATTTATAAGTGGTGCAATGGTACAAGAGTAACATTAATGTGGAATGAGGATGCTCTTCGACATCTGAATCTACCTCAGCCTCACCCGAAACTTCTCCATGGTGATACCAAAATCTATAGTTTCCTATGATTCCAAAGATTTTAAGATGAGAATACACTACTTCACGAGACCTAGAGTATGTATTGCAGCATCTGACACATGGACATTTAATTTCAGCATCCCCACCAGTCCTACTGAAGGCATAGTCCAGGAACTTTTTGACACCAGCCAAATAAATATCTTTTTTGTGGTGTTTCCATCTAAACATTCATCACTTATACGATCATCATCAACTAGGTCCATCCATGCTTTACTTGGTGCCATATAGTGTATATATGAATAACTATAAGACTGCCATGGAGTCAAAAACAGAGCTATCTACCAGCCTGAGTGAATGGAAATCAACCAAAATGCAACAGTTCAAAATTCAACATCAACAGTAAAGAGGTTTTCATAATAAAGAGAAAATACATACTGCCTTTTTAGGACCGATCAAAAGAGGATGCACTATCTTTGAGAACGCCCCTACAAACTTCTCAACTATAGGAAAAATAGAGAACTATGAGTAATCAAAATGTGCCCTCAATTACAAATGGAGGTGATGCTTTAGGTTAGTGTGGGCATACTGTTTTAGTCATTTGTGATTTAGAGTAGCCCAAAGTTCAGAACACCCTTCCATACACAACCCCAGATCACAACTGAATCTGTTCTGCAAATGTTCAGAACACCCTTCCATATACATTCTTCTATTTTTCAGTTTTTTTAGTTTACTAACTACATATTCAATGATGACAGAAACTAAATCTGTCTGCAAATGTTCAGAACACCCTTCCATCAACACTATAGAATTATCAAATAATTTGTATCTACATTTGCTACACGTTCATTTGTTTTACCCAATATCAAATCAGTAGTACAGCTAATTGCAGTTCAACAAAGGGGCATCAGATTCTAAAGTGCAGGAATTTGTGTCATATCAATTCAGAGAAATTGGATTAGAGAGATGGGAATCAAAGCTAACTCACCCACAGCCATAGGAGGAAGCAACAAACGACGATGGGGCAACCACGACATTAGGAGAAGCGAAGGGCTGCTCCGCCCTGGCAACAGCCGCCGAGCAACAAGGATGGGCGGCGATAGGAAAAGCAGGGAAGGGGTCAGGGATGGCTGCCACAGGAGACGCAGGGATGGAAGGGCCGATAGGGATGGTGGCTGTAGGATCCCAAAGCTCTAGGATCTGCGTAGCTCTAGGAACTGCCCATGCGGATCTGAAGGACCTGGAGACAAGAGCGGTGGCAAAAGTCTAGATAGATACGAGAATTTTCATTTATATGTACATGCGAAAAATGAGGTTTGTGCCAAAATCTTTATGCGGCACTATTTTTAGCGCCAAAGCATCTCCATTTTTAATTTAGCGCAAAAAAAAAGTACATATTAGGAGGAAGACCAAAATTTAGCCATTTTACAACTTGAAATAATAAGAAGAAAATATTATAAATCATAGTTTCGCAACATATCAATATTTTGACCGTGAATTTATGAACTAATATATTCTATTAGAGCTACCGAGTTTTTGGATTTGACATGAGTGTGTCGACATTCCATATGCAAACCAAAACCAATGACAAGAAGAGATGTGATCGTATCTTGCTACGTAGAATTTTAATGACAAGAAGAGATAAGTGATTGTGTCTTGCTACGTAGAATTTTTGTCATGAGAATGTTGAAATATTAGGCAATTTTCAGATTCATTCCACAATATAATTCATGATTAACTGATCTACTAAATAAAGCATGTGAAGCATACTATCATAGCACAAAAGCATATCACAGATTATAGCATGATTCATACTAGCATAGCATATATCACAGATTATAGCATAGCATAGCATGATCATAGCAACAGGTGTAAGCACAACTAGCACACCGGATAGATGGGATAGATTGAACATGAATAACATAAAGATTGGATCTCGAGAATACCTGGCTGGCGTTGAGGACAACGTAATGGAGAGGTTCGAAAGAAGCCGAGGTCCTCAGTCATTTGTCATTTGTCGTCGACCGGCGGCTGCTGAAGAAGTCGAAGAAGTTGTCGATGAAGATGATTTGGGACGGTCCGCGCGTGTCCCTCCCCGGAAGGCGAGCCGTGGCGAAGATCGGGAGCAGTCAGCGCGAAGAGCACTTCCCAAAACCTTATTCGCCTTCTCCGGTGTAGGATCGCAAAGACGGCGGTTCCGGAGACCTGCTCGCCCGGCATTTGGTGCACGCAAGCAATCGGCCGGGAGTAGCTACGGCGGCGCAACAACAAGAAGAGGCGAAAAACTCTATCTCAATTCTCTAGAGTTGAGAGATTGTCTATTCAAGGGACACCTCTCTAAACCAAGATGAGATATATGATCTAATTTTGGCGTGGCGGTAGGGTCGCTTATATATCCCGAACATCGTGTCGCGATCACGATCGGGTTAGAACTCTCTACTTAGAGTCGGTTTAGGACTCTTCAACTTGAAGGCCAAGATTACCAAAAGCAGAATGGGCCTTTGAGATTTCTCTAGAATTTCAGAATTTGTTATTGGGCCAAGCCCATCTAAATTCCAACAATCCCCACCGGATCTCAAATACCCATTTAGAGTTTTTACCGGTTCATTTGTTGTTTAATATACCAAATATTTCGGCAGAGGCGTGAAGTTGAACTTCTGCCTAGGTCCTTAAGCTACACTTATTCACAACTTGAACAATGGACTACGCCTTGAATTGCAAGTTTTGTGCGAACAAGCTTTTACTTAAAGCCACACTAGTACTGGCTGCCAGTAGCCTTACCCCGTGGGTGGAGCATATACGTCATACTCCCCGGTCTCTTCATGAGCTTACTAGAGACCACCCAAGTCTCATAGGCTGCGACGTTTAATGAGTCAAACTCATATATGTATGTTCTTTCAAGAATGCTCGTAGGATCGCATCTTCGCTTGTTAAAGCCAACGAGAACATATTAAGGCATTAGCCAACCCGCCATACAGTGCCTCAAACGCATTTGAGAGTTATTGCATCTTCACTTAGAGAGGGTTATAAATATACTCTCCTCGGTTTACCAATAGCTTGTTCTTCCCGGATCCTTAGTCACGGGATCTCCGATCAAAAAGGTTGGGTTACTACTTTGTAAACTCACATGGGTCTCATACCCATCTCACTTGATGCGATTTCTATCACATTCGTGATAGCCCTTTAGTAAAGGGATCGCGCGAGGGTTTTTATAAATGCGTATATAAGATACGATTATTACTCGGAGTTTCTCAACTTTTCGGCGGTCTTCAAACGTCTTTTAACGTGTCTTGTTGACTTTGAATTATCCTTAGCACTATTCACTTTAGTGATCTTTTTTAATTTTCACAGTTCATAAGTATAGCGGTGCACGGTTTTCAACCACCCGTGAGTCGGACAAGAGCTCACGCAGCCACTCGCCTCCGCAGATGATCTTTGTTTCCAAAGCGATAAGTTCGCTTCCATGGTTGACTTAGTCAAAATAGTGCGTTTACAAGACCTCCATGACACTGCGCGCCACCTCCAAAGATAAAGACATACCCGGTAGTGGCGTAGATTTGAGCAATATTAGATATCGGTTCGCATCACTATATCCCTCTAGCTTGGTGGGTGCCGGGAATAGTGTATGCCATAACTCATTGTACCTTTAAGATAGCACAAGACCCTTTCTAGTACATGCCAATGATCATCACCCGGGTTGGACATATACCTACTCAACTTGCTCACAAAGAAAAGAGATATATCGGTCTAGTTGCATTTGCTAGATACATGAGTGAACCAACAATCGAGAGTACTTCAACTGATCTTTAGTACTCTTCTTCTTATTTTTCCGCAATGTCACACTAGGATCATAAGGTGTTGGAGAAGGCTTTCTATCCATAAAACCGAAACGGTTCGGGACCTTCTCAACATAGTGAGATTGCGATAAAGTAATCCCACTCTCTTCCTTAATCAACTTAATATTTAGAATTACATCGGCTTCCCTAGATCTTTCATATCAAAATTCTTTGACAAGAAGGACTTGACCTCATTTATAACATTCATGTTTGTTTCAAAGATTAGAATATCATCAACATATAAGCATAATATAACTTGATTCGCCCCACCACCATGTCGATAATACACACACCTATCACTTCATTGACAACATAACCGGCACTAGTTAACGTAGTGTCAAACTTCTCATGCCATTGTTTAGGTGCTTGTTTCAAGCCATACAAAGATTTCAATAACTTGCACACCTTTTGCTCTTCACCTTTTACTACAAATCCATCGGGCTGATCCATGTAAATCTCCTCATCCAACTCTCCATTAAGAAAAAGCTGTCTTTACATCCATTTGATGAATGATAAGACCATATGAGGCGACCAAGGATAGTAGTGTTCGAATAGTGGTCATTCTAGCAACAGGGTGAGTAAGTATCAAAGAAATTCTCGCCCTCCTTTTGAGTATAACCTTTAGCCACAAGCCGAGCCTTGTACTTGTCAATAGTACCATCAGGTCTAAGCTTCTTCTTGAACACCCATTTACATCCAATTGGTTTACAACTGAATGTTAGATCAGATAGCTCCCAAGTTCCATTAGAAAGAATCGAGTCCATCTCACTACGAACAACTTCTTTCCAATCATCTACATCCGGAGATGCATATGCCTCTCGAGATAGAGGTGGGAGTATCATCCACAAGGTACACAATGAAATCATCACCAAAAGATTTTGCAATCCTTTGTCTCTTGTTCCTCACACGGGAACTTCATTGTCATCCTTCTCAAGTGGTTGTTCAAATGACTCAACGTGGTACTCGATAGGTACAGTATCATCGAGAGCTAATTCAAGTAGAAAATCTAACATTGTTATGCATATCTTTCATAGGAAATATATTCTCAAAAAATGTAGCATCACGAGATTCAAAGATAGTATCAACAAGCATATCGTAAAACTTTAGATCTTACTACTAAAAATCGATAGGCAATCTTTGTTGTGAGCATATCCAAGAAAGATACAATCTACCGTCTTTGGTCCAAGCTTACGCTTCTTATTAATTAGAACATTGACTTTCGCCAAGCATCCCCACGTGTGCAAGTATGAAAGTGATGGTTTCCTACCAACCCACATCTCATATGGTGTTGTCTCTTTATTTTCCATTTTGGAATTCTATTCAGGACATGACTCACGGTCAAGATAGCTTCCCCACCATGCCTTAGATAAACAAAAAGTGTCTAACATGGCGTTAACCAAGTCGGTCGGCGTCGCGATTTTTCCTCTCGGCAATCCCGTTGGATTCGGGCGAATAGGGAGGCGCCCCTCTCGTGAATAATATCATGTTCCGCACAAAACTCATCAAATATTATAGGAAAATATTCACCACCACGATCGACCTTAGACGTTTAATCTTTCTCTCTAGTTGATTTTCAACTTTAGCCTTAAAGATTTTAAAGTAGTCTAATGCCTCATCTTTAGTTTTCAGCAAGTAAATATAGCAATATCTAGAAGCATCATCAATCAATGTCATGAAATATCTCTTTCCACCTTTAGTCAACACACCATTCATCTCGCATAGATCGAATGTATGAGCTCTAGAGATGCCAAGTGTCTCTCCTCCACTGCCTTGTGAGGCTTTCGAGGTTGCTTAGATTGCACACAACTATGGCACTTAGAACCTTTGGCAATAGTGAAATCTGGAATTAACTTCAAGCTAGATAAATGTGACATCAAACCAAAGTTCACATGATATAAACGAGAATGCCAAACACTTGAACTATCATTTATTGTGCCACAAATATGATTCACTAACTTATTACATAAATCGCCAAACTTAGGCGAACAAGCCGCCACAAGTCGTAACCCTTACCAATAAATTGTCCATGCTTAGACAAAACTACTTTATTGGACTCCATCACTACCTTAAACCCATCTCTTAAAAGAAGGGAAACACTAATGAGGTTCTTGTGAATAGTAGGGACATGTTGCACATTCTTCGCGGTTATGCGATTTTACCCAAAGTAAACTTCGGATCTACCATGCCAACACCATGAACGAGAAGCATGTGACCCATTCCCCATTAGGACGTAAGAACCTTGTAGCTCTTTATAAGAAGAAAAGAAAGAGATGTCGGCACACACATGAATATTAGCACTGTATCAACCCACCAACTTGGTGATTGAAATACCGATAGTACAAGAGGAACGTATCGTACTCTTCATCAGCATTGCTAATAGTCACTAGGTTGACATTCTTATTATTCCCATTGAAAAAGTGACCAAGCTGTCCATAAGTGAAGCAAGGCACCTCATCATTATTTTTCTTCTTCTCGAAGGTAGTTGTTAACTTGGTATTGGAAGATTTATTCCCTTTGTTCTTGCCATGTGGGTTTTCTAGCACAATATTAGTGCTAGAATGGCTCTTGTTCCCCCTTTATAATAGTATTCTTCATCCGAATCTTTTCCTCAACATCAAAAGATGCTATCAGGTTTACAACTGATATTTTTCGTCTCTTGTGTTTGAGAATTGTGCCGAAAGCTCTTCCATGAAGAAGGCAACTTAGCAATAATGCATCCGGCTACTAATTCATCGGGTATGACATACTTAAGGAGTTCAAGTTCTCTTGCCATGTGTTGAACCTCATGCGCTTTGCTTGACTATAGATCGGTTAGCAACCATCTTGTAGTCATGAAAGCTCTCCATAATGTACAACTCGGATGTACCAATGGTTGCATTCAGTTGATCCCACAATGCCCTCTCATCTTGAAGTGCAAGTTTGCATCTTCTAGATGACTAGCAAGACTTGTTTAGGATTGTTCTTCTAAAGATAGTGTTGTCTCCCTGGAATCTTCTCTTATCTCTAGAGATATTTCCCTGAGGCGATCCAACAAGTAACCCGGAACATCTTAGCCTCTAGCCGAGCATGGCCTTAACTCGCCATCTCTTAAAATGTGCACTAGAAAAATTTTCTAGTCTCAAAGACGTCGCTGAAAACAGCCATAGTTAAATCAAGAAAAAGCCTATAATAAGGTTTTTGGATTGTTGAAATATTAGGCAATTTCGATTCATTCCACAATATAATTCATGATTAATCGATCTACTAAATAAAGCATGTGAAGCATACTAGCATAGCACAAAAGCATATCACGTGATTATAGCATGATTCATACTAGCATAGCATATATCACAGCATTATAGCATGATTCAACATCAAATAGTATAGCATGATCATAGCAAGCAGGTGTAAGCACAACTAGCACACGAGATAGATTGGATAGATTGAACATGAATAACATAAAGATTGGATCTCGAGAATACCGGGCGGACGTTGAGGACAACGTAATGGAGAGGTTCCCGAAAGCGAAGCCGAGGTCCTCTAGGTCGTTGTCGCTGTCGTCGACCGGCGGCTGCTGAAGAAGTCGAAGAAGTTGTCGATGAAGATGACGTTGGGACGGTCCTGCGCGTGTCCCTCTTGGAAGACGAGCCGCGTGGCGAAGATCGGGAGCGATCACGCCAAGAGCGCTTCCCAAAAAACTTTATTCGCCTTCTCCCGGTGCAGGATCGCAAAGACGGCGGTTTGAGGAGACCTGCTCGCCCCGTCGGCCGGTGCACGCGCAAGCAATCGGGCTGGAGTAGCTACTGGCGGCGCAACAACAAGAAGAGGCGAAAACTCTATCTCAATTCTCTAGAGTTGAGAGATTGTCCATTCAAGGGACACCTCTCTAAACCAAGATGAGATATATGATCTAATTTTGGCGTGGCCGGTAGGCTGCTTATATATCCCGAACATCGTGTCGCGATCACGATCAGGTTAGAACTCTCTACTTAGAGTCAGTTTAGGACTCGCAACTTGAAGGCCAAGATTACCAAAAACAGAATGGGCCTTTGAGATTTCTCTAGGAATTTCAGAATTTGTTATTGGGCCAAGCCCATCTAAATTCCAACAGAGAAGGGATTTTTTACACATTTAGTGGTGTCTACTCAAGAGATGTCCATTTGCACTGGCTCTTATAAGTAGTTTGTCGGATGTTTTATTACCTTCTCCACCAAACAATTCAAAAATAGAGCTTATTGTATCCCGAGAATATGCTGAGAGCGCGCGGGCATGGCAAAGAGGAGAAAAGACTGCAGGTGGACCATCATGGCTGTGGAGGAGAAAGGGTCATAGAGGAAGGAGGGTGCGGCGAGCCTAGGGAGGAAGATGAAGGTGCACTGGCGCTTAGTAGGGACTCATCATTGAGTTCCCTTCTGCGGCGATCGAGAAGAGGGTGGCTTGGAGAAGGGAGAAACAAGACATGAGGAGAAGAAAATAAATTTAAATAAAGGAAGAAAGAAGAGGAAAATAAAGAGAATGGTATTGGGACATTTCAACCTTCCCTTTTATCTACCAAGAGGATGTTTTACCAAAATAGCTTTACCTTCGCCGGTGGAGATAAAGCCAAAAAAAAAAGTTGCTTCACTAATGAACCAGAGCTATACTACTAAACAGGCGCCAAAGTAGGTGGGACCATCTGAAGCTCAATTAATCTACAACTAATAATAAATACATACTCCCTCCGTGCTATAAATATTTGCACATCTAGTTTCTTGAGAAGTCAAACCTTTCTAACTTTGACTTATC
This sequence comes from Hyparrhenia diplandra, assembly GCA_015847255.1. Classification (NCBI taxonomy): domain Eukaryota; kingdom Viridiplantae; phylum Streptophyta; class Magnoliopsida; order Poales; family Poaceae; genus Hyparrhenia; species Hyparrhenia diplandra. The sequence continues at coordinate 128,905 of JADLZK010011816.1, forward strand.
GTGACGTTCAAAAAATAATCATATTACGGTGTGTAACAAATATCATTAGATTGATATTGGAACGTACTTTTCGTAATAACAAATATTTCAAGGTACAAGTATTGATGTTATTTTATATATATACTTGGTCAAAGTTAAAAGAGTTTGACTTCTCGGAAACGAGATGTATAAATATTTGTGGGACGGAGGGAGCATGCAATTAGTTATTGTGGATCCAAAAAAGATAGCATGCTCGGAAATGTGAAGAAGAGAGGGGTCATTTCTAGAATGCCATGCCTTTAGGGATGGAAGTAAATATGAAATCCAATGGAGAAATTGATTTAGACGCACTCAATTTTGTTGTAAACGTGGTTTACATCATGTGTACTATATTATATATAAGTCATGTACTTACGGATTGTGCATCAAACATGCGTGGTGGCCTAGTGGTCGGGACAGTGATTCCTTTAAAAGGAGGTTCCCTGTTCGATTCCCCGTTCCATCCAAATAATAGGAATCACGGGAAAAGAAAAATATGGCGCCAAAAAAGCAAACGTATTACAGGAAAATAAAAGGCATCGCGGGAAAAATAAAAATATGGCGCCAAAAACCAAGGGAAAATAAAAATATGGCGCCAAAGACCAAGAAGCTTTGTGGAAGAAAGAAAGATAGCGACCACATCCCAACAAGATTGTGGTCATCGGGCAACATTCTGAAGCCGTGGAAAGCTAGCTAATGGCAGCCGACGACCACATATTGTAAGTGGTCGCCAAGTTCTGGTGGTTAATGTGAAGATTTGTTGTAGTGATATACACGTATATTCCTTTTGCTTGATCCTGCTTGCAACCATCAGGGGTCTTGCTTTACTCAGAATATTCTCCGGCCACTAATATTTCTTGGCTAACCAAATTCTGGTGTTAACACCGTCGTAATGAGCTGCAAGGTGGCATGAAGCTCATGTGTCTTTCCAGTTGCTGCTTTCTCTCCTTCCTTGACCAGTACCTGCCTCTTACCACTGCCCAAGGATGTTGATTTGAATCTGCTTGTACTTCAGACTACGGTTTCAAAACCCTTTTGAACCCATCTCCTCTCACGTGCTTTAGAGCATCTGCAAGAGACTCTGTAAAATACTTTGAAAAGTTAAAATTAACTATTTTCAATAAAAAATTAACATCGAACAGACTATCTATCATGCTAGAGTTTTTTACGCTAGCTATTTAGAACGGCTCGATATCAATTTTTGGCTAGGCGTCGTTGCTAGCAATGGCCTCCTTCGCGCGCCTCCCGTCCCGCCTCCTTCCCGCGCTGTTTCCCCAATCTCTCCTGGGCACGCCCTTCTCACCGTGCGCGCCACCCTTATCCCCACAGAAGCGCGCCCGCCGCCCCTCTCTCCGCTGCCGCCCCTGCCCTCCTCCACAACCTCTGCCGCCACCCCCTGCAAGTCCTGCCACCTTCTTTCGCTCGCTATCGATCCCTCTTTCACCCAAATCGCGGCGCACAGCCCCTGCCTGCTCGAATCCGCGCCCAATTTGCTGTGCCCCCTCCTTTGCCTAATCGAATCCACGCCCAAGTCGTCGTGCCCCTCGCCGCCTCTAGTCGTCATCTCCTCAAACTCAAGTATGCACTCGTCTACCCAGCCGTCGCCCGCAGAGACGGTTGAGCACGGTAGCTGCTGTGGCACTGGCATGCGAGCAGGCGACGGCGGTGCAAGGGCGCAGCTGCCTTGGCATGGCGCGGACGCTTCTTCTCTGTGGCCGCCAACAGGATCTCATGGCGCTCCGGCATGCCCCGCCGCCCAAAAAGATGTCCGGTAGGTGCGAATCACTGTATAGCATTGGGATGTATGAGCAATCGATCTGTATACTAGCTGAGGGAAGAGGAATTGACTGCGAGCTCGAGCTTGGTGTCATGGTGTGATGGCCTGCTATGGCGAAGAAAGGTGTTCGATCTACATGCTCGATGCAGGATGAAGGGGAGTGATGCCAGAGCATCTTGAGAGGCCTCTCGCGCAGCCTCCCATGGTTGCTATCGGTGGGGATTGGACTGCAGCACCAAGAGCTTGATGAGTTTTTTCTCACGCTGGCAATGGGGGGATCGCTGGTGGCAGGGGAAAAGGTAGAGAGAGAGAGAGAGGTCCATCGCAGGCGACAGAAAAAAAGCGGGGATCTTACCTGTGTATTGGAACACACAAATTTCTCTCTTCCTCTTCTTCCTTTCTTCTCCATCTCCGGTCCGATGAGACTCTGACTCTGGTGACTAATCCAAATGAGATTAGGGTTTCAGGTTTGGGGCTCACTAGTCTCCGTTGACCTTAGAGGAAGTTTTAGGGGGTGGTAGGTCAGCCCGGCAAGGTGGTGGCGGCTTAGGGTTCGGCTGGAGCTTTGCGCCGGCCGGCCGGTTGGCACGGAGCTCCAGCGAACCCTAGGTGGCTGCAGGCGCGGGGTGGGGGGGGGGGAACAAGAGACGGAAGAAGAGACCTCAACTGTTGGATGCTGATCTAATGGTCCAAAAATTCGTGTGTTGGGAGAGGAAAAATCACACATGTGTTGTATAGACAGCCCCAAAGCAAATTTGTCGGGCCAAGTATATTGCAAATTTTCAACATATACTTTTTTGTAGCAAAATATACCTGTATTAAAGTTAAGGAAAACGTACAAAGACAAATACATCACAAAGTAGGATACATATGATAGCTGTATCACACCATTTGCACAAAGGTCCTCATATAAAGAAAAATTACAATCTGACCAAAGGACCTCCGCCTTGTCAAAGACACCAAATGCTACCTCCCATTTGGACACCGCCCTCGTCATCGCCGGCGTAACGTAGGTCGCCCCGAGGATAGAAAGGAACTCCAATCGCACAAAGGCTTTGGTAAGAGCCGTAGTAGACACTCCTCCCGCAAGAAGAGATGAAGGCGGCCGATACCACAAACGGCCGGACTGGCGCCCCGAAGTTCCTTCGATCTTGGCCTAGACTCGCCAATCTTTGTGAACGCTGCTGTAGGGAGATCGAGCCGGAGCCAATCACCAAGCTTCCGCCAACCGCCCTCGCATCCATAAAACACACCGACAACGAGCCCACCTCCCGAATGGATCGAAGACTCGCCAATGGACTCCTGTACAACCGGATACGCCGGCAACCACCTCCACAGCCCCTCGGCGTGCCGGCCAGGACGACGACGAGACAGAGGAAGGCCCGGGAGGACTTATTCCCCCCATCCGCAGAGCCGCCGCCACCACACCGATGAGCTCGCGAGGACACCCAAACCTAGATAACCTAGGAACTAGACTACACACCGGCCTTGACCGCAATCTTTCCCACCTTGCGATGGCCTCAAGGCCACCGAAGGCGCAGAAAGATCGACGGATTTGCCGGGCGGAGACACGTCACCTTTTTTTCACCCCTCCCAACTGTAGCGTCGAGTGGGTTCGAGAAGGGGCAAGGAGTGTATTTTCAACATATACTTAAGAGATCTGGTAATACAACGGCAATGAGGATGGACTTGCAGCTGGCGGCATCCGACGCCCAGGACAGCGATTGGGAAAAAAGTTGCCAACATGGAGGAAGTTTGAATATGGAGAGAAGATTTAATCTTTTGAAATACTTATAGTTTTAAAAAGTTATCTATTTTTATAAAAATGTTAAAATCACTAAACTTGGCTACTAAAATAGCTTGACTGTTGGAGATACTCTTGGGCAGAAAGCATGCCTTGAACATGGCGTCCTCAACAAAGTGTCCATTGTCTTCTCTTGCCCACAAGTGGCAGGCGCGGCATCTGGGTCCAAGAGAAGGATTGAGGGGTGATTGATAAACAGTACCTTACCTCGACGGTTACTCATCTATGATGAAACCAGTGGTGCGAGCCTTGATCAGTGTTTGAAAACCACGGTAAACTGAATGAAAACCGAACGAACCGCCCTGGCTCGGTTAGCTGAGCCGATCGGTTTTTCATTTAAATTTTGGACGGATTTAAAAATTTGATAGAATAAATCAAAACAAATACTTTACTCGATTTTAGATGATTTGTGGTGTAATTACTTTTCGATTTGGACACCATTTGGCTGATCAAAAAAATCGTCAAAGATTGAACAACAAAAAAGAAAAACCGGACTCAACCCTCTCCAATCCCCACTTTTTCCCCACTCTCCCCTCACTCAAGTCGGCCCCCCCAGCTGCCCCCGACCCCCCAGCGCACCCGCCGCCGCCACCGGGATTTGGCTTCCCCCGCGGCCGACAGGACGGGCTCGATCGGCGCCGGCTAACCGGGGCGCGAGCACGGTCAGCCGACGTCTCGGCGCCGGATAGCCGCGAGCTAATCTCGGTTAGCCGGGCGTTGTGGTTAGCCGATGGGGATTTTGATTAGCCGGCTCCAAAGCTCGATTAGCCGGCGCGGTGCTTCGTTAGCCGCGTGGCGAATGATTCGAGGTGTTCGGTCGAACCCGGCGGCTCCCGGCCTGCGTTTTTATACCGACCGGACCTAAAACCGCCGGGGTCCGAATCGGTAAACCGGTCCGATAACCGTAAACCGCCAGTTACGGACGGTTTGAAATTTGAATTCGTTTGAATTCAAACGGCGCCGGCGTTCGTAGCGTCCCCGTAAACCGGGCGGTTTGGAATTTATACCGCCCGGTTTGAGCGGTATAAATTCCAAACCGCCCGGAAGTTTTGTTTTTTTTTAATTTTTTTGAAGGATTTTTGGTAGTTGCTTTGGACATTTTGATGTAAAAAGTGGCACACAATGCGGAAATAAATAGCATAAGTCAATACGGTAACAAAATGTGATGGCATACAAATGATCAACGGCGTAGGATATACGGGAACACCCCATATCGGCACGACTCCTCATACTCGGGCGGTAGACATAATAGAGATACCTCATTTCTTGAAGCGGGCGAGCCTTGTAATCTTGCCAAGTTAGCCCCGACCATACCGCATTTGTCTCCCATTCTTCAACCAACCGATTGTAAAATCGGGGTCTTCCCATTCGTACACCCATCTAGTCATAGGCTGCGCGGACACGTCAGGAATGGGATAGGTATAAGAAGGCTGCGAGGTCTCGCTGTACGAGGATGAGGAGTACCGTGGACTGCCGTAGTCCGCCCGCTGAATCGTACATCCTCTCGCGAGTCCGGTTGGCCATGGTCACGGTCTTGAGTCGCATGTGTGAACCGGGTCTCGCCCCGCAATCAACCATAATTAGTGGTCATAGACGTAAACAATTGTGCGTATGTAGGTTGAAGTGCAATTGATACTGTGAAATGAAGACCTGCATAACCACTCGCACCAAAGACCGCTCCCACCAAAGACCACTCGCACCAAGACCGCCACCGCCATACCCTCCACCACCGCCACCGCCATACTCTCCAGCACCGCCTTTATCGTTCCCACCATCGTCAGTCGTGTCATCACCTGAGGAGCCATCGTCAGTCGTGTTATTCCCACCATCGTCAGTCGTGTCATCTGAGCCAGTTTCTTTTCCTCGCCGCTTGGAGGGAGCCTTCCTAGGCGGCATTTGCTGCTTCCTCTTCCCCATGTGAGTTTGACCCACATTTCTACGGGCCCAATCACTGATGTTATCATCCCCCGTCGCCTGACGTAGATCCTCGGTTGCTATATGGTCACTGCCAACACAAGCAAATAATAGAAGGTGAGGTGGACATACATTTTATATATATATATATATATATATATATATATATATATATATATACAAATATAAATTGTACCGACAATATTTGATGGCGGAGGGACGTCCACTTCGTCGAATCGTCATCAAGAACCGGTGCTCGGTTAGATCGGCCGTACTCCATCCATTCCCTAATCGGATTGTTCGATCATAGAATGAGACTTCGGTGAACCGGTCAATGAAGTCATCATCATCATAATTCCTTGGTGGGGTAACATCCGCAAGTCGCAGCCGAAGGTTGTAGTTGACATAAACAAGCTTGTTCAATTTTTTGTGCGACAACCTATTCCGAACCTTGGTATGCAGCAAGGCAAATGTACTCCAGTTCCGCTCGCATCCACTGGAGGAGACACATTGTGCAACAAGCCGCAAAGCAAGGCGCTGCAACATTGGAGTACTTCTACCAAATATCATCCACCAACTGGCTGCAAAGGTACCACATTATATTAGCTATATGTTTTAGTATAAGAAACCTATTGGGCCACAGTATATGAGGTAGAAAATACTTACATGGGGATGTCCTTGGATCAAGCGCCATTTTCTGAGCCAATTCTGTGCCAAACTCACCAATCTTCTGGCGGAAAATCTCAGCCTCCTGCAATGCCTCCGCACGGTGCTCTGCGAGATCCGTCATTCTCCGAAATGTCTCCTTTAGGCCACCGAACATTTCCGAGTTGGATCCAGATTATATGAGAGACTTGGATTTAATACAAAGAAATGCAACATAAATTCGTATAAGCAAGCGGTAAGTATTAAATATATATAGCTTGCGAAATAAACACAACCCATTATCATACCTGCTCCCACATACGTCCCGATGTAGACGTCAAGAATCCTTTTGTCCATAATCGCTTTATATTCGCTCCATGTCCGCTTGTTTCTTCCAAAGAATGACTCCATCTCCTCGTTTACAACTCGTATTCGTACACCACATAAGCCATGTTCGGGCGCTTGTCTTGATCGGCGAAACGAAGGAATTTGTAAATTGGTTCCATCGTGCCCGACGATGTAGGCCAATCCATCCCACCACCGGATACTTGACAATCTTGCATGAGCATATGCACCTTCGCAGACTTTGCCCACTTGCTTTGCAAAAACTCCGGAGATCCCATCCACTTTGCATGAACTTCTCACGTTTCGAAGAAAACTCTCCATAAACATGTAGTTGGTCCCAAATCTAGTGGCATTCCACTTGACCAACTCACCACCAATTGCTTTCCTCGTCATATTATTCAACCCAGAATAGTTGTGCGACCAATTTGAAATTTTCTTGCACGCGGCTATCATACCCGAATGATCGGTCCGGTCACCAATATCCTTCAACATCAAGTTGATGGTGTGTGCAAGACAAGGTGTCCAAACAATGTGAGCCCACTCATGCTTCAGTTGGTTGCAAGCTTTCTTGTAGTTGGAGCCGTTGTCGGTCACCACATGGACAATATCTTTGGGGGCCAATCTCCAACACAACCTGCCGAATCTCCGAAAAAGGCACAACATTTATTATTTATATACATATATATAAACTAAAAAGAACAACATGACAACTATGTTTAGGAGGTGCACATACATCGTACAAGTACTTATGATCTTGACTTTTTCCGGTTGCATCAATAGACTTGTGAAACCATGTGATCCCATTGCAATAAATCATGAAGTTGATCACACTCATTCTAGTTGGGCACCCAAGAATCACACATCAAAGTGACGCCATAGGTGGGCGGTCCTTACGAAACTTGACATACTTATCCTTCAAGTCTTTCTCATTCTCATCTAGGTACTTGCCATCGATCTCCCTTCTAGTGGGTGACGTGACGCCTTCACCGAAACAATAAGGGAATAATAAGAACACGGAAGAATAATGAGACCACACCGAAACCATCAATCTCCAAGTATAGGTACTTACCCCACTTCGTGTCTCGAATGGCACCGATAAAGTACGGATTGTCGGCATGTCGTCCAGGTTGTCCTACATAATGGAACCACTTTGACCAAGCTTTACCAATAGCTTGCTTGGCATTTTGCCCTTCGCGCCCAGCCCCCTGTATCAATCCTTGGTTGGGTCATTCCTCTCGCTAGCACCGCGGCCGCCCTCGTAGTAGTCCTCCACCACTACGGTGAGTCTCCCCGCGTGAACCCGATCTCCTTCTTGAACATCCTTTGAAGTGGATTGCTACGTCCACCACCACGCCACCCGCACCACCACTACCCCCTCCACGCTCATAATGTCCTCCCGTCTGCCGCACCCTCGTTGGTACTCATATTGACTCTCGACCGCTCAACCGCTTGCTGCACCCGAGCCTCATATTCCTCCTCGCCCATGACATAGTTACCCTCCCGTGCGGCACTTTCACGTGCCACACTGTCACGAGCCCCGTCATTAGCCTTCTCTTCGATTTGTCAAGGTCTCGCCGGAAGTAGTCACGCACATCCGGGAGGCACATGGTTGCAATGCAACACCTCGGACCAGCGGCCACCCAAGTCTTTGCTTCTACCTTGTGCAACCACCGCCGGCTTTTTCGGTGTGACAAGTAGTTGCACTTCCAACCCGGGAGCAAGATTTTCACCGTGCTCCCCGCACCGGTCTCTCGGTCTCCCGGACATTGTCTACCGCATAAACCATACGGACAACACAAAGTCACCAACAATATATATTTATATAATAGAAACCAACAATATATATATACAATATATCTATATAATATCCATACAATATATACCTACAATATATATATATACAATATATCTACACAATAGAAACCAACAATGTATTCCTACAATATACATCCTACCACAAATCCTACATCAAATCATAAATCCTAATGGAAAAAGTTGCCTAAACTAACCTAAATATTTCCTAAATCTATGAACCCTAACTCAAAAACTAACCTAACCTAAATATTTTCTAAATCCTAACACAAATCCCGCCTAAATCTATGAATCCTAACACAAAAACTAACCTAAATCCCAATCCTACCACATAAATCAACAAAAAAAAAAAAAAAAAACTTACCTCGGTCCGGCTACCGCGCGACCGCTCGGTTTCCGACCAAACCGCTCGGTTTACCCGACGAATCCGCCCGGTCGGCCCGGGCGGCGGCGGCGGAGCGGTAAGCCGCTTCGGTCGGCGGGAAACCGCTCTTCCGGGAGCGGTATCTCGGGCGGCGCGGGCGGGACGGCGACGGCGGCGGGCGGACGCGAGTGGGGAGCGAGCGGATAAGGTTCCGGGGGTTTGCCCCCGCCGCTGCCCTCCGCGTTATCCGCGCGGCCGGGAGGCCAATGGGCCTCATGGGCCTTGACGGGCCGGCCCAGCAGCGTTTTCAAACTTCAAACTTCAAATTCAAATTTTTTTTTATACGAAACGAACTCAAATTTGAAAAAAAGTTTTACACCGTTGCCTTCTATAAATCACGAACTATTTTACAGAATTTTTTCAACGATTTTTTTCAAATTTTAAATTTTGAATTTGACTTCTTTTATACCCGGCGGTCCGGTAACGGACCGCCCGGTATAAACGGTAACCGCGGTTTACCGCGGTAAACCGAACGGGAGAAAAAACGCAGCTCCCAGGTATGGTTTTTTTTCATGTGGCCGGCTTCTTCGTTTTGCATGCTGCCTTGATTATCTCTACTGAAGATATTAGCGCGTTTTGCATGCAGCAGGAGATGGGCCGCGCATGCAGTAATTAGTGCCGCGTTTTGCATGAGTAATTAGTTTCTCTGACCCTTCAATTTGCATGCGCTACTGCTGGATTGGATCTCCCGCCTAATAATAGCCGCGCTAATTTTTCGCATGTGCAATGACACCATCCAAAATTACCCAGCTACGTAGCTCATTGCACAACAGCTGAGTAGTATACATGTACGTATAGCACGACCCACCAGCTGCCGTATACCCATGGCCATACTTATGCGCGTCTTTTGCCTTGATCACGTTGATTCTCGAACGGGCTCCAACTTTAATTACGTCCATAATTCCTAGTTTTGATACTGGAAAAATAATCGAGCAATCCATTCCAATGACTGGAGAATGAGTACATCAAAATAATCTTCATAAGCTACTGTCCAACATAATTAGCTGGAAGTTTATCTACCCATATAAATGTAGGAAAAACATTTTTTCTATCATAATTGTGTGTATTTCTTCATCATAATTTTGTAAGTAATTAGAAGAGGTCATGCCTAAATTTTTACGATTTTTTGAATTTTTTTCCTATTTTTCCCTACATTTTCTTTGCCCGGTCGGTTCCTCAACAAACCGCTCGGTTTACCGACAAAAATGGTTAGTAAACCGAGGTTACCGAGCTGTTTACCGAGCTCGAGGTTTAAAAAACGTGATTTGAAAATTTTATTCGGTTTCCGACCGGTTTTTGGCTAACCGCGGTTAGCCGACATCCGAGCCAGCCCGTTTTCTCCTTTGGTTCGGTAAGTCAAACCCTGGCCTTGATGCCCTTCTTGGAAAACCAGCGACCTCTCCTCCCTGTACAGCTTCGGCATAGGATCTGCAAGGGCGCTGGCTCACACAGGCCGTTGTGCGGCCCGTAAGGCGCTGGGATTTTCTGATTGGTTCTCGAGTGTTGAATCCGAGAAGAAACTCTTCCCAGATGGTGACAGGTCTTGCTTCTTCCTGCTCGCGTCCTGCTGACCGTAGTCATCGCCTTGCTCCTCCGCAGGCGATGAATGCCTGTTTCCTGGCCTCTTCCCCAATCGGAATCCCTCTAATCCCCTGCAGATCTGACACACAGTGGTCGGAATGGCCTGGAGTGGGTGCTGAAAGGTGGATTTTGTGTCTGATTTTGGTGAATCTTGGGCGGTGCGGTGGTTGCTGGCTGAGCCACCGTGCAAGTCTCCTCTTGTGCAAGTTGGCTGTTTTGGACTCTCCTGCTCACAGCCAATTCGAATCATGGTGGGATTCAGCGGGAACTGGTTTGTGGTTGATCTGGGATCAAAGATTTTTGTGGATTCGCTTGATTTGTGGAGGATTTTTGGTGGAAGATTTGTGTGGAAATGGTGGGTGGAGTCACCGCGTCGTCTCTCTCATGTGACCGTTGGAGCCCCATCCCCTGTTTTTCCACGCGACTACCGTTCCTTCAAATTTCAAAGTCTTCAGTTTCAAGTACAAACGATCAGTTTGGACGTGCTCGTTGATTCCATTGCAAGCTTCTAATCAAAGTGACAAAACCTCCATGAGTCCGGTTCTTCGTCGAGTAAGCTCCAAAGGTTAATTAATTGGAAAAATTACCTAGGTTTCAGAAAGCATAACAACATTGCAATGACAAGGAAATGGAAGTAAATCACGGCAAAGTGCTGTTGTTCATACCTTAATGAACTGTATATAAAGGAGTACTTGTCGCAGGAGCAATAATAAACATTTCATAAACCACCCAAGTAGCTAGATTCTGTCCGCAATCATATACTACTTATTTATTAGGAATCTCTAGATTGGTGCCAGATACTGCACACGATATTGTACACTCTTGGTCCATATAGAGAAAAATAGCATAACATACGAGAAGAAGAAGAAAAACAAATTAAATGATCTCCTTATAAAGAAGGTGCTGACTGCCGAATGAAAACAATTTGACCGCATCCGGGTATTCCGACTGTCGAACAGAAACAACTTCCTCACATACTTCCACGAGAAGCGGTGCCTTCAGTTCCGAAGTTAGCTTGTGATGCTTCTTGATTCTTTTTACTCTGGTGGCCGGTGGGCAATATATGCATGTTTTGTGCGATACTTGCTTAAGCTAATCACAGTACTGCAAAGGTACCAAAAAGTAAGTACTGAACTACTGATCAGCTTCAAATCATATTATGTTGGAAAGGTGGTAATGCGGTAGACATTTATAAGCAGATTGCTTATTTCTATGTTTTCACTGAGTCTGCATGAGCGCAATCGATCACTCTAAGAGCAATATGTAACTACTACCTCCAGTTTTTATTTGTTGACGTTAGGACAGGATAATTAGTGAAAATTTGCACTAAAGTAGCTGTCCTAACGTCAAAAGAAAACCGGAGGGAGTATGTATAAATGGCAAGAGCGCACTCAGTGTCACCAAAAAAAAAAAAAAAGGAAGAAGACCCGAACTGCGATGCACGGCTAGCAGGGCGCTGGCTGTGATGCTTTCGGCTTGCCATGGTTGTGATGGTGGGTGGTGGCGGTGTGGCTCCCAAGCGCCCAGAGGCTGTGGGGCAAGCACCCGGGGTGGGTGGGTGGGGGGGGGGGCGGCGTGGTTAATGAGGTAGAGAAAGTAGAGGAGGCTAATAGATCCATAGGTTGAACTATATGCTATATAACCAGAAGTTTGAATTATGAATTTTATAAAAATAATTTAGTAGTGAACTTACTGTTTCATTTATGTGAGCAAGCTTCTTCTTGTTCTCCTCCTCGATTCACACCACGCTTTAGTTCCAAGTTACAACGAATTTGGAGAAGCTTCAAACTTTTCAATCCAACAAGTGATTTCGAAAGGAAGGTGATTCTAAAAACCTTGATATGTTGAGATGCATCAAACTCTTTAGTTCACCGAATGAGATGCCTCAAACTCTTCAGTTCACCAAATGACTCGGGAGGACAAGTGATTCCATAACACCACGACATATCGAGATGCGTCAAATTTTTCAGTCCACCAAATGATTACGGAAGGACAGTGATTCCATAACACCATGACATGTTGAGATGCGTCAAACTCTTCAGTTCACCAAATGACTCGGGAGGGACAGTGATTCGATAACACCATGGCATGTTGAGATGCGTCAAACTCTTCAGTTCACCAAATGACTCCGGGGAGGACAGTGATTCCATAACACCATGACATGTTGAGATCGTCAAACTTTTCAGTCCACCAAGTGATTCAAGGGCAGTGATTACGTAACACCATGACATGTCGAGATGCGTCAAGCTTTTCAGTTCACCAAGTGATTACGGAAGGACAGTGGTTTCATCACACCATGACATGTTGAGATGCGTCAAACTTTTCAGTCCACCAAATGATACTTTTGGTGAGTTTAATATGCCTGAACAAAATGATATATTAAGGTATTGCAGACTAGTGGATTCAGGCAGTGCAGACATTTGAAAAGATCCTCGCAGGTTTAGGTACTGCAGTTTTGAGAGTTGAGCTATAGAAGCCGGAGGCATCTCATTTAGCACTTCTGGAGCAAGAAGGCACCTGAGCTGTTTTAATTGGCCAATAGAGAATGGCAAGGTTATATTGGGGCATTCACTGAAATCCAGAACACGCAAGCACTTTGCGAAAGAAAATGAGCCATCACGGGGGGCCCAACAATTTGCTGCCACTAGAAAAATGGAGTGCCCGAACTTTCTTGGGCAAAATATTTGACAACTTGGTCTGACCATCATAATTTGTAAGCACTGCATACCGACAGTATTTCTGCTGCCCTGTATGATTGCTCTTTTTTGCAGCATCAATCACAGTTAGCTCGTCACCAATGACCGATGTAGCCAAGTCGTGCACTAGGTCATGCATGGTGTACCATAGCCCTTGATCCTGTAATAATATCACGATCGAGTTGTTAGAGATGTCTACTGGGTAATGCGTCTTAAAAAAATCAAGGCTTATCCTAGTAGGCACGTAAATGCAATTGTTCCTTTTTTTAAAAAAACATTGCATTTATATCTCAAATAATAAATGTAACTATAAGCCTAAGTCATTCAGCAATTCATTTTCTCCTGAAATCAAATGGCAGCACGGGTGCAAGAACGCCGCCGCATCCATCGCCACCTGGTCTATATTCTTCTGTCCTGCTGCACAACCATGTACATCCTATCTGCCCGCCGCTTAATCAATCTTGTTAGAGCATCTTCGAGAGTTCTCCGAAAAATATTTCATTTAGGGGTGTCCTCGGCCTGCCGTTTAATCAATCTTGTTAGAATATCTTTGAGAGTTCTCTGAAAACTATTTAATTTAGGGGTGTCCTAAAAAAAATATTAGAACTAATTTTTTGCCCCTCCTCCAACACTCATCGAAAACTTAACTAAAAATAAGTTCGAAATGGACAAGATCAGCTGGGGATGAGGCGGCGTGGATTGGCGGCTGGAGATGGGTGAGGCAGCCTGGTGCGAGCGAGGCGCCGAGGAGGTCCGGCAGAGGGACTAGCAGCAGGGAGAAAGGGGCGAAAAGAATTGGCGCCGAGGCAATAAGAGGGAACAGGAGCTCCCTATCTCTCTCCTGTTTGTAACTACAATTGAGGGGAATTTAGGGAAATCATAAAAGTATGGACATGTTTACAGGATTTGTTGGAGACGGTTTTTTTAACGAAGTCCCCCAAAATTTGATTTAAGGACAGTTTCAGGGGAGCTCTTAGATATGCTCTTATTCCCTATATGTACTTTTTGTTTATGTTAGGACAACACTTCTAATTCATTTTCTGAACAAAAAAAGTTGACCTAATGAAAACAATCAAAATCTGGAGGTAGTATAGAGTACTGTATCATTTTATTGTTATACAGCACTGTAAAGAACTGAGAGTTGTGTAGTTTTGTTTTTTGAGCCACGTGAGATGTTGTCTTTTTCTAGGTGTTATCAGCTAACGCTCTGCATATTGTTATTTTGACTTATGTGAGCGTTATTCCCATTACTTGTAAAATATTTCACCCATAACTGTAAAATTTTGCACACACAACTACAAAATTTTCCCCGCAACCGTAAAATGTTGGATGCTATAATATGTATTCACAATATAGGGAGTATCTCATCATACCTTGAGGTATGTGGTCTTGTGGACATACGCACTTATATATGCCAGTAAATACGATATGTAACCAGATGCTAAAAAAAGGATCCTTTTAATGATATTTTTCATGGTTATAATTTTGAAAAATCTTAAATATGTGGATATACTTCACATGATTAATGGATATGTGCACATACGAAGTTAGTTTTTTTCAAATGTGAGTAACTATATTTGATAGTAGATCATAGGAAAGAAATATCTCCATGTTGCTTTTTACGTGATAAGAACTACCTCTACACAGAACTAAAACTTTCAAATGCGTACCTATCAAATAATATATCGTCCTATGCTTGTATGGACTACATTGTGTATAATACACAATAAACAAATATAGCTCGAGAACTACTAGTACCAGAATATGGTAAAACATTTCATAGTGACAAAAAAGTAACTTACTGATTTGTGCAATTTTGAATCTTGAAGGAAGGACATTCCCAAAAAAGTTGCTTTATATATTCCTTGCCTTTTGAGGGATTCTTAATAAAATCAAGAGCAAACCATTGGTGAACCAAATCATCTTCAAAGATATCGTAGCCTTTTGGGAATATGGCACAATAGGAAAAGCATAATCTTAAGATTGGTTGCATCCGTTCGTAAGTTAACTTCAAGGAGGCAAGCACTTTCATATCTTGTGAATTATCAATGCCAGAAGATTCATTCCAGATAACACTGTTGTTGACATCTATCCAACCATGCAGATCTTTTGAACTTAGCATGTATCCAACTGCTTGAGCTGCTAATGGCACGCCTCCACATTTCTTTGCAATGTCCAATCCTACCTTCTGTAGTTCCCTTGGTTGCTTTTTTCTTTGAATCCACTGTGTCTCTTTATTATATCCCAGCAAACATCATCCTCTAAAGGTTGTAGTTTGTATGCCTTGTTGGTGCAAATTTTGTTTGCAATGGTTTCACTACGCGTGGTAAGAATGACATCTATCATGCTGCCTTTTTTGTCAAGCATATCTTTTAGATCCTTCAGCTTGAAGTTATCTTCCTCCCATATGTCATCTAAAATGATCAGAATCTTCTTTCCGTGTACCAGATCATTTAGGCATTGTTGTACTGATTGCAATGTATCTCTATTTTGTTGACCTGCGTTTGGCAGTTGTGAAAGTATAGATTTTCCAATTTTCATCAAATCAAATTCCTGGGAAACATAAACCCATACCCGATGATCATAGTACTGTTTGAATTGAGTGTCATTGTAAATAAGTTTTGCCATGGTACTCTTCCCCATGCCTCCAAGGCCATAAATAGGAAGGACCATAACTCCATCTTTGCAATGACTTGAAGATAACAGTTCTGTGATATCCTTCTTTTCTCTGTCCCTCCCTAAGATTCCTTCTTCTTTTACATCTGATGTGGTTTCACGCCCATCGTGAAGTTGTTGGTCCTGACTAGCAGTGTTGGTTTCAGTGAAAGTAAAATCCTGACGTTCCTTATTGATTCTCTCCAATTTTTCTCTCATATTCTTCATCTTATTAGCCAGTAACATCTTCTTACGTGCAGCAGTGAGACAAGAGAACATTCCTATCTGCAATATTTTTTTGAAAGAAATAAAATTCAGTTGGAGACTAAGAAATGAGGCAGGTAACACGGAATAAAATTAGATTTGTATGTAGTATGTTTCAGAGTACTACCACCAATCCATATCAAAGGTTTGGATTTGTTCTTTAAAATGAAGAGATAATGAGCGTCTAGTAATGTCGACTATCCATATATCAGCGACAGTAAGCCGATAAGACCAACTTATTGAGTATCTAGTGATAATAAAGTATACCGAACCAAGGTACAAGCAAGGAGGTGGCACATCAGTATACCGGCTTAAGCAATGTCCAAAATACTTGCAATTATTATTCAAAAGGAAAAATGCTTCACACACGACTTATTCTTACAACCCAGCTGTAGGTCGTAAAAAACTAGGTCATGTGTATAGCAGTATTCTATCCAAAAATACTTTAGGCAGTTTAATCCAACGGTTTGGATCTGTTATTGTCGATCCAGCAATACTTTCAAGTATTTTACCAATTTGAGGGCAATGTGAACTGTCACTACTAATAAACTCCTATTTTTAGTGGCGGTAAAAAACGTGAACCGCCGTTAAAAATTTATTTTTAACAGCGCGCGGTAATGTGAACCACTGCTAAAAAGTGAATGTTTACGTCAAGCGATCCCCAGGTATTCCTCCCAACTAATCGGGGAGAAGCACACAAATTGTGTTTTCTCCCGTCTTCACTCTCCCGCACTCCCACTCCTGCACATCAGCCCAAGTCTCCCTCTGTCGATCCCACTCCCATTCACAAGTCACCCGGCCTCCCCACCCGGGCAGCGCTGCCCCTCCTCCTACCCTCGGCCTCCCCAGCCCATCGGCAGCTCTGCCCCTGCACCACCCTCCGGCCTCCCCAGCCCAACGGCGGGCTGCAGCATTGGGCTCACGGGCGACGGGGCTACCTGGATCTGAGGCACGTGGCGGACGACGGCGTACCTCGTTGGTGGTTGGTGGGGCCTACTACATAAAGAATGGGTCGTGTGTATAGCAGTACTCTATTCAAAAAATACTTATAGGCAGTTTAATCCGATGGTTTGGGTCTGTTATTATAGATCTAGCAATACTTTCAAGTATTTTACCAATTTGAGGGTAATATTAGAACAAATAACACTGGTAAGTTTATAACAGTTAATTTGTTTTCTAAAATTTTAGAGTGGTGATCTACTCAATCTCTTATGTTCATATGCATCCAGCAAATAAATTGTTCATCATTCCTGTTCGTACAGGGTTTGGGTTTCTTTTCGACAGCGGTGGCATAAAACGTTAATCCTTTAATTGCTAGTGCAATTACAAATCTATTCTTAAGCTACCTGCAGGTATGTAGGATGTTATTAAAACTCCTCTCATCGTATACATATTATAGGCAGTGAGGTTGTGTGTTACAAGTACTCATGCCCAGTCCTGCTCATGCCTAGCAGAAGGCAACCGTCATAAAAAGTAAATAAGGGAAGTCTGTAGCATGGCCGACCACGAAGATTGGCTACGAAGTACGAACCACTACAAAGAGATAAACTGTAGGCCGCGAGGGGGTGGAGACCAAGGATGAGGAAGATGACACATATGTACACGATAACCTCCCCTAATGTTACCAATAATAATGACTTTAAACTAAAACGGTTGCATGATCAAACCCATCAGCAACTATCAGAGATTAACAATTGCGTGCACCAAGAGTTTAATCACGCACCTTTGCTTTTTCTTGTGTATTATTAGTTTCTTGGTAGTCGTCCATCATGTCGGAGATGCCAAAGGATGCGTGCTTGAGCCGCTTCAGCCATAGCCGCACTGACTCCTTCTTAATGGACTGCTTCTCAGCGTCCAGGAGCACCGCCGCGATGGATTCCAATGTATCCTTCATGCCCTCGAGGTCCTCACTGAAGTTGCAGACCAAATTGGCCTGCTCCGCGATTGCAGAGCTCAGCTTATCGCCAGCAATATTGACGACCGCCGACGTGAGCAAACCCGCGGCTACTTCCGCCATGGCTTTGGTCGGAACTCTCAATCTCTCTTCGCACCCCTGTGGCACTAGATGGGTTTTGTTCTTACTAGGAGCCAACAAGGTGAAATACACCTAACCGTGCTTATGCGTTTGGTTCCTCTCCCAGCTATCCCTTTGCCTTTTAAGGGAAAAGTAGAATATGGTTCCTCCCAAAGCAGAAGAAATCCTTTCCCTATCAGGGAATATGGCTCCTCCTACTGCAGAAGAAATCCTTGCCGGGAGCGTTGATGAAACGGTTCGCGTCGCGTCCACGCAACCGCTATGTTCTTTTCTTTCCTTAGCACTGGACTGGACGGCGTAGGTTGAGAGCAAGAATCTTGCAGGGCAGAGGAGAGGCGGGCGGCCGGGAGCTCAAGGAACTGAGATGATGCCTTTTAATTAGCTACTAGCTTTATGTGCCAGCAGGCAACTTTGGCTGGCCATAAAAGACGAACCAGACATAACCAGTACGGAGGGAGTAATTAATTAAGAGGCCACATTAGAGAACAAATTAAAGATACTTAACCCGAATAAAGGGATAAAGTACTTGGTTTGAGTGGGATGTTCTGTCAAAAGCGTTGTAGCAAAAGCGTTTGGTCATTTGGCACGCAAACTATCAGTGCCCGTGGTGGTCCCAGCAGGCAGCAGAGGAAGCGATGCCATCCTTCAGCTACACCCCGGCGTCGTCGCCCTTTGATGGCCATCGCCTTGTCCAGCCTCAATCTAACGATATATGCTCCTGATGATCGCCGGCGTCATTGCGTTGCATTCTAGGTGTGTTGTGTTCTCATGTGAGCGAGCCGTGACTTGCATTTGCTCTGCCCAGTGCGCACTTCAACGTCTTCATTCTTCTCTGCTGCTAGCGTTTATGGAAACACCGCCACAATTTAGCTTTTCTACAACCGTCTTCTCGCGGGATCAGATGAAAATCATATAACTGCCATATCAGTTTGCAGCGAGAAAGATGATGGTGCTGTCTCCAAGCTGAAGTTACTGGTACGCGAGGCAAAACAAAGTTGAGATGTATATAACCCTCCATACTAAACAAGATACAATAGAGTGTGCATGCAAAGTTGTAAGAAATAATAATCAGTACGGCTTCATATGTTGAAAAGACCAGCTTCGGCTCATATTAGTTTGAAAGATGGCTACCCGAATGGAAATTGCGCTGCACCGTGGAGTAGAGAAAGTAGGATAAACATAGTGCAATAAATGTAGTAGCTGCTTAATTGAGTCGCGGTGACAACAAAACTGTTCCTGTCGTTAATTAGCATCCACGCCTGCAGCAGATGATTCATGGGATGCGATGGAATTGTTCGTTGCTTGAGACGCGGGCGAGACCAAACAAAGTTCAAGCACAGCCATTGACGGTCGTCGAGCATGTGCTGGGTCGGTTAATTAACTAATTACCCTCTCGTGTGGATGACCGTTCTCGTCGCCTTCTTTGGTCAGTCGTGGATGGCCGTACGTTGCCTTCTCCTGCCTCAGGTGCGCTCCCCATTGCCTTCTCCTGAAGAAAAGCTAACTGCTCCAAATGGCATGCAAAGAAGTGATTGACATATGTCAGTAAATAAACATGAACGGAGGAGTGCTAAATTTCACAACAAAAGGGAATCGTAAGCAAACAAAGCTCCGTTGAATATTTAAAAAGCCTGAACATTACACAGTATGGCTGTTATATTGACACTGAACTGTAACTAGCTAATTTCATCAAATCTAAAACTTTAACTTGCTAAGCTATACATTCAGATTCAGTCCATCAGTCATTCAGTTTAACAGCTATTCATTTAGAGTTCAACCAATCATAGAATCACAGATACGTACATGCAGCCAACAAAGGATGAATGAAATGATTCAGTCAAATAAGATAACAGAGTAGAGGAGCAGGCTTCAGATTCAGTCATTCAGACAAATAAGAGGCTTCAGATTCAGTCTGGCAGGTCGATGCGGATGTGGAGGCAGAGCTGGATGAGGGAGAGATAGGGGTTGCGCTTACCCACGCCGCTGCCTTCTTGCCGACGCGCCGCCACACGGGCGTGACGGTGGTCCATTGGCGGATCTGCGAGGTCGAGAGCAGGCCGACACGAAGGTCGCCGCCGTCAAACGAGGCACAGTGGGCGAATGGGCAGCGCAGCAAGCAGGGCAATCTGTGAGCCAGCCGAGCTCCACGGCTTCCATGCAGAGATCGGGCAGACCCTACTCCAGCCTCCGCTGTCTATGGTAGCTTCCGAAGGAAGGATAAGTGTTAACGTCAAACTAATGTGCCGTCAAATGGGAATACGAATGTATATGTTTTGAGATTGTTGAAATGAGCGTGGCGTGTAGGGAGCAGGGTCCTCCTGGATCTACAAAGGACCGGGTCCTATAGAATTTGCCTCCGTAAAACGGGGAGACCCCCTTGCAACAATTTAAATTTAAATTACCTTACACTCGTATTTTCATCCTTTTTTGTAACTTCATTCTTCATTTTGTGGTCATGTAGGAATATAAATTTGGCTCCAAAAGGCTAGCACTTTAAAAGTATATGCTGAAATGAAATCTGGAGCCAGAAAAGTGGACAACTGATGCAATGGATGGGAGTGAAGCTGAACATGGTACTAGTTAGCTATGACTTATGTTATGTTGGACTTGTGAGTCCAGCAGGGGGATGAGATCTCCACTCAGGCGGTGCCCTGAGGGGAGATGAGGGAAGAATGGCTAAGTGAGGACCTCTGGATGGTGGGAATACCATGAGTCACTTTGTATTAATGATCTCACCAACCGTCTTACATGAGAATCAAAGCTCTCTATTTATAGCCATTGGACACACTGGAGTCGTTTTACAAATTTGCCCATGGCATATTATCCGGATATCCGCTGTCGTGGCGTCGGGTCAAAGGGCTCCGTCGTCTTTCCTTCTTGCAAACCGCCTCCGTTCGCGGGCCCGTCGCCCCGAGCCATTGGGGCGACGGCCCACTAGGGAAGATGTGTTAGGGTTCGCTTCTACCCGGGACCTCCGCTTTTTGCTCCTAGGGACGGCATACGGACCCTTCGCGCGGAGCTCCTCGGAAGACCTCCGCTTGCTCCTTGAAGTCGGCACAGGGCCTCCGCTTATAAAACCTCCGCTTTTGCCGCTTGCCGGAGGAGGGGGCGGAGATCTCTGGATGCCTCGCTGCTCCGTCCCGAGCTTCCGCCGCTACGCTGGTAAGGAGCGGAGCCTTCCTCCTTCGCACATCATCCTTCTCTCCATGGAGCTTCAAGGCGCCGAAGGTTTTGGAGGCGTGGATTCGATCATCCAAAACATCACGCAAAACATCTCGAATACGAGTTGGTTTGTTAGTTTTTGCCATTTGAAAAGTTAACCTCCACCTACTGCAGGGACCGAGTCCCAACAATTCCCCCTTGAGGGGCCAAGGTACAATGCAAACATGGGCCTTTGACCTCAACTTGATCGCAAATGGCGGAGGTTCTAGTGATTCAGAGGTGTTGAGTAATATCCTTCCCCCGGGCGCATTTTGAGTTGTACCTTCACTATTACATTTGTTGTCTTTGAACCTTCGCTTTGGATGAAACGGCACGCCTTTTGAGGTAGATGTGACCGTTATCTGCCCGTTGGTTGCACCGATTGATCATGAAGGCGAAGGGTCACGGGGGTGCCTATATAAAGCCACTCCCTACCCGCGGAGATGGCACCCCTGCCGCTGTCACTTTCCTTACTTTCTATTTCTGCAAATCTTCACTCTCTCTTTTTAGCGAAGCTTGGTCTTTTGTCTTGATAGTTTTGTTGTTGAGTAGCCCTCGTAGGTCTTCGCTTGGAGTGTATGCAGAATTGGCCTGCGCTTTTTTTTGTGTGAAGGGCTACTTTCCATGGTTCTAGCTCTATGGCCCGTACTCGGAGCTTTAGTCGGTACATTCCTTTCAGTACCTAGATTACTACGAAGGTTGCATGTTAGAAGCTGCGCGTGCTTTGGACTTAGAAGAATCTCTTTCCGATGTTGAGGCATCTGTTAGCGATTTGATCGGTCCATTTGAACTGGGATGGAGGATATTACATTTGAATTTGGGAAATCAAAAATGATGCAAGATATGGTTGACAAGCTTATTCGTGATGGGTGGATAGAAAAGCTGCTATTTGAAGCGCCCGAAGGGAGACCGTACCGGTATTTCGCGAAGGTTGGTGAGTGGTTTTCAAGGACTTTTTACTTGCGGGTTCAGATCTCTGTCGGCCTCCTTCGTTGTGGAGGTTCTTGAGGCCTTTAGATGTCAAATTCATCAGTTGACACCTTACGCGTTTCTGGCACTTACCAAGTTTTGCTGGGCATGTGAATCCTACGGAGCTCAGCCGGAGGTTCATGTATTTGGGCACTTTTATGAACTTCACAAGCGGTTGAAGGATATCAAGAGTGCCGATGGCAAGAAGAAGAAGTGCCAATACGGTAGTTGTACCTTCGCTCCGTGGAGGTTTCAAGGTGATAAGGCTGAGATTTCTTATGCTCGAGAAAAAAATAAATTGGAACGCAGCGGTGGCTAGATTATTGGTTCTATATGAAATCCAGCTCTGTGACTTCTACTGACAGTGAGAGGGCGGAGACTGTCCGGTACCCGTTCGAGACAAAGCTTACTCCGATTGTGGCTAGGAGTACAATCTACCGCCCAAGGTGGAGACTAAGGAGTTCAAGGATTCTTTGTGAAGCCTTTTCCTTCTTGTGTGCCGCTATTCTAGTGGACGTGATCTTATCGAAGAGCTCTGCGGCGTGATTACACTTCTCTAGCGAAGGTTCGCCCTCATTGTGCTTTGAAAATGTTAACCTCCCCTGTCTATGGGGATGTGCAAGTGCCTTTCCCCGCCTTGGGAAGAAGTTGGCCGAAGGTACCCGGTGGTGAGGCTTTTCGTTCTTTTTGAGAGAGAAGAAGGATCAAGGAATTGTTGGGCTTGTTTCAAGAAGGGAGTACTGGCGCATAAAAGGCATTTGCGGGGAACATGCCTCGCCTGAATCACGTTTTTTTGATGAGATGGCGATTAAGTATGAAGATCGTGAAGTGCATTCGTGCTTGCTTGTAGCGAGTGGTGAGGACAAAAGAGTGTTGCGGAGGCTGCCGCTAAGAAAGCTGCTAAGCCTTCGGCTTCTAAGAAGAAAGGGGCTCCTCCTTCTAAAGACGGAGGTAGCAAAAAATTGAAAACTGACGAGTCTACCTCTGCGCGAGTTGCTTCGTGAAATCAAACTGCTAAATAGAAGAGGCGAAAGAGGAAGGAACTTAGCCACAGGATCTCTACCTCAAAGCCTTCATAGAGCGGAGCCGCCGCTCCTCCGCTTTGCCTGTTGGTAAAAAATCGTACTAGGATTTTTGATGATGATGGGGTTTCCTTTCTTTGAAGCTGCTCTTGGCCTTCATCCTGGCGAAAATGCGGCTGCTACGGCTATGGAGGAGGAAGCTGTGATGGGTGACCCCCTGGCGGGGTTTGTTGATTCTAGCGATGACAGCCGCACGCGCTCCTCTGAAGAGACCAGCAATGAGGAGGCGGAGGTTCAGGAGGTTGAGCAGCAGCCTGCCCCTCTGCCGTAGGATATTTTGATGGAGGAGGATGAGATGATGACCGCGTGGCGGCGGTTTCGTGAGGGCGTCGGCCGTACTATCTTGGAACCGGATGATGTGGTCGCTAAGGTCAGCGATCTTTGGTGAATCGAGTCTAGGCGAGAAAAAAAAAAGTTGCGTGAGAGGCTCTTATGAAACTACTTTCGGATGCTTCATTGTGCGGAGGTATTTGTTGTTTATGGATGTTACTCTTGTATTTTATAATCTGCTTTCTAAGCTTGCCTTTATGGTTTTGTAGATTCTACTGGCGGTGCTCTTGGGTGGCAATCCACGAGGGGTGCTCTTGAGGCTCCATGAGCTAAAATGACGGAGGTTCATGTGCCTCAAGACATGGACTTAGGTGATTTTTTGATGTATTTGAATCCGCATTTTGCTTCTTGTGGCTTCCCTAGTTTGTTGTTTATTTGCACGTATTTTGTTGTTTTACTGGGCGGAGATGCTATGGTGCCCTAGACACGGCGTGTGAACAAGGCTGCCCTTGCGTCGGCGTGGTAGAGAGTCTCCGCGTTTTTTGCTGCGCCTTGAGCTTTCGGGATGACGCCATTATTAGAGAGCTTAATGAAAAACTTGCTAAGAAGGAGGTCTGGCGAGCGGGGCCGGCGAGGGCTTCAGAGGCTGAATGACTTGAGCTGACTAAAGCTCTTGAAACCGAGCGCACTCGCCATGCTCAAGAACTTGAGGATGCTAAGAAGGTTTTGAATTCTAAGCTTGACAGGGCCACGAGAGAACTTGGCGAAGGTTCAGAAGGACTTGGAAGATACACAGACCAATTTGGAATCCTCCCGCACCCATCTTGACTCCAAAGCCAAGTTTTTGGATGAAATTCACCTTAGTGCGACCTCCGCTGCCCTTGCCTATATCACTGCGGTGACTTCTTGCGGGGCTACAACGACATCCTTCCGTAAAGATGGGACTACAAAGAAGATTCTAGAGTGCATGTCGGCCAACTTTGCGAGGTTGCCTGGCATTTTCAATGGTGTGTTAGATTTCGAGAGCTCGCACTGCCGCTACCTGCATGGCGCAGCTTTTGAAAGTTGAGGGCTGTGAGCATGTTGAGAGCGTGAATGTCAAAAATGTCCATACTCCTTCGGTGCTCAGCGAAGCTTGCTCAAGTATGCCATGACTCGTTGGAGATTTTATGCGGAAATTCTGGGTCCCCTTTGGCCAGCGGAGGCTGCCAGGACTGCTAGGGCACAACTTCAGGTGGGGTCCTTTAAGCCTTTCTATTTTTGTTTCTTGTTTTTGATAGGTATTTATCTTCGCTTCATTGTGCTATTTGTTGTTGTTTTTTGTAGGCTTCTGGCAAGGCTCCTATGCTCAGTGCTGGTCCTTCTACCGCGGAGGCTGGTGCTAAAAGTGCTGCACTAGAATTTCTGAAGGACCGTCCATCTGAGGAGGCGGCAAAGCAAGGCGAGGATGCATCACGAGCTTCATCAGCTGCTGCGGAGGAGCGCGGAGATGAACAGGTTTAGATTGCTTTCTAGGTTTTGGTGGCAGAGAATTTTGCAAAGTGCCACTGTGTAAATATGATGTTAATATTTTAGGGCTAAGTACTGATGATACTTGTAAATATATGACACTCCATGCGCAGGTCTCCAGAGGTGAGCCTGCGCTGGATGAATTGCCTTTGTGTTTTTACCGTGACGGCATCTATGTTGACAGAGATTATTGGAAGTTCTGGCGTGATACCATTCCTGATGCGAAGGTGTCCGAAATGTATGAGGACATATTATACTGATTTAGGGTGAGCGGGCGGCCTTTGCCTATGACATAGCTTGGGAGGGACCTCCGCCTAGTTAAATTTTTTGTTTTTCTGGTTTTGTGCTCCTTTTTCGGAGGTTTTAATATACTGCACCTGCTTGCGAATATAAAGCTTTATGTGTATGGTCGACAAAAGTTTTCGTTTGACTTAACACCTGTATTACAACACCACTGTTTTGCGTACAAGTTGCATCTCCGCTAATTTATATTCATGTGTTACAATCAAAGGTTCTTTGAACCAGTGGTCTCAATGTACCCGGCGGTGCTTTGCGCATGTTGTTGTGCTCTTCCTTGTCTGTTGTGGAGGTTTTTTTCGCGCATAAACCAAGTTGCACGTGGTGTTGTAGTTGATCGGCTTTTGTCTACTTGCAGCAGGTCTATCTCCTATGGGCGTGGCTTTCTTTTGCCAACTCTTGGCTATGGCAGGGGATTACGCTGCCTGGTCGAGCCGTCAAGTAGATACCTCCGCTCTTGATGCAGCTTGTTTCCTTCGAATTTCATGGAGGTATGGTGGAGGTTGTGCTTTTTTGCCCTGTTGTCTGCGGACAACTGGAGTGTGTTGTGCACATGGATGCTTCATTGTGGCTCTATGTTTGAGGGGGATGTTACGAATCTTTACGCAGTCTCCCCCTCAACATATCCAAGTGTCCTAGGGCTTACGAATCTTTACTCGGTATCAAGTCTTCTTGAGTTGGGTTGGTGGAGGTTTACATCAGCTCCCATGGCGTTTTTGGTGGGGTGGCTTACTTTGTTGAGGGTGTTTCCCAGACTGCGTGATGTGGTGGGTTAGGGTTTGGTTTTATAGTACCCTGGGGGTTTGGCTCATTTATTTGTGTTTATTACATGGTACTTTTGGTAGGTAACATTATGTAATATTGAAGGGGGGTGGACTCTCCCACTTTGACACGCATTCGAGTTCGAGGGTCCGGTGTTCGCCATGGTTTTACAGCCGCTTACTTACTTGGTGATGTGGTTGAGACCGAGTAAGGATTCGTAATGGTGCTGTTGCGGTGGTTCTGGATTCAAGCTTGGTGCTAAAGTTTTGGCCTGCGTCTAAGGACCGTGGTTGCCACTCTTGAGGAGTTGTTAGTGGGATCTCTAACAGCCGCAGAGCTATCAATTCTTGGCGATGAGTGCGGAGTCTCCGGTGGCTGCCTTGTTTCCTATAAGCGGGGCTTCTGGAGCAATTTTGTTGCGCCAGTTCCACTGCTATTGGAGCAAGCACATCTCTAGCGTCTGCAGTGTACATGCCCTGTTGTGCTTTGTTGCTGCGGAGGTTTGGGTGGTTGACAGTGGATTCTACTAGACTAGGCAACGATTCCAGGGCTTCTGTTGTTGCCTGCGCGGAGTGAAGCTGTTGCCTATACTCCAATCGATGGCGTCACGCTATCTTCATTGCTTACTGTGCTAACGGAGTTTGTGTTGCTACCAGAACACACATAGCTGTAACTAGCACAGTGTTAAGCACTTTTTGGTGCTATGAAGCATTTGTAATCTTCTGCGGAGGTGTCCGCATCTATATTTTGTATAAATGAAAAAGGTTTTTTGTACCTTCGCTTATTATGGAATATTAATGATTCCTAGCGGAGGTTTTTATGTGATCTATGTTTTTATTCATTTTCTGGCTGTGACTTTGCCGTTAGAGGTCATTCCCTGGTTTGAGCCTCCGAGCTCTTGCCAGGGTAGGTCCTCCGCATGTTTGGTACGGTTGTCGAATAACACGACTTCATTGGTAGCCGCTTGGACTGTTATTGATAACTGCAGAGATTGCATACAGAGTATATAAAAATCAGGTAGTTTTTTCATAAATTCTTTGAATATGCAAAGTGCAACGTGAAGGTCTTTGACTTTGCAACCTGATGCCCAATGAAAAGCTTGGGTCTTCTTTCAGGATTTTTGCTTACAGAATATGTATCGCGAAGGTTTTCCGCCTTGCGACCTGGTGCCCAGATGTTTTCTAGGACTTTTTCCAGGGTTTTTGATTACATGTATTAAGACACGAAGCTTTTGTACTTTGTGACCTGGTGCCCAATGAAAAGCTTGGGTCTTTTTCCAGGATTTTTGAAAATAAAAAGTATTTATATGGTCTTCTATGGTAGTTTCTCCACAGATTGCTTTGGCAAAGTGTGTGTACCTCACGGAAGCTTCTTGGTTTAAGTCTTCGTCTTTGCTTGTGGCGGAGGCTCTGTCTTGTCACTGCTTCAGCTTGTTGGTAGCTTGTTGCCTTGGTTTTTGGCTAAGGGTGACTCGTGCCGACCACGGTGGGCGCCAATGTTGGACTTGTGAGTCCAGCAAGGGATGAGATCACCACTCAGGCAGTGCCCCGAGGGGAGATGATGGAAGACTGGCTAAGTAGGAAGTCTGGATGGTGGGAATACCAGGAGTCACCTTGTATTAATGATCTCACCAACCGGTCCTACATGAGAATCAAAGCTCTCTATTTATAGCCATTGGACACAGCTGGGGTCATTTGACAAGTTTGCCCATGGCATATTCTCTTCGGATATCCGCCTGCCATGGCGTCGGGTCAAGGGCTCCGTCGTCTTTCCTTCTTGCAAACCGCCTCCGTTCGCGGGCCAATTGCCCGGCCTGTTGGGGCGTCAGCCCACTGGGGGAAGACGTGTTAGGGTTCGCTTCTACCCGGGACCTTCGCCCGCTCCGGGGGCGGCATCTGGACCCCTTTGGCGCTGGAGCTCCTTAGAAGACCTCCGCTTGCTCCTTGAAGTCGGCGCCTGGGACCTCCGCTTATAAAACCTTCGCTTGCTGCCGGCTGCTTGCCACAGGAGGGGCGGAGATCCGCAGATACCTCCGCTGCTCCGTCCCGGAGCTTCCGCCGCTACGCGGTAAGGAGCGGAGCCTTCCTCCTTCCGACGTCATCCTTCTCTCCGCGGAGCTTCAAGGCATCGGAGGTTTTGGAGCTGTGGATTCTTCATCCAAAACATCCTGCAAAACATCTCTGAATGTGAGTCGGTTTGTTAGTTTTTGCCATTTCAAAAGTTAACCTCCGCCTACTACAGGGACCGAGTCCCAACATGTTAGTTGGCTATGACTTATGAGACAGTATTGCATTTCATCAATGTAATGGTGTTGGAGACTTTGTAATATGTTTGGAGTGCAAGTGTTGGACACTTTGTGATATGTCTGAACTGAAATTAGTTGAATATATGGATGTATTGAAATCTGATTGTGTTTTTATTTGGATTGACTTGAAATATGGCTGCATTTGGGATTTGTTCTCGCGGCAGTTCGAGTCCCGTGAAAACCATATTTCATGAGAGTTTGAACATGTTTCCTGGTGGTGTTGGGCTCCTAGGGAAACAATATTTCGTGAGGGTTGAACATGATGGTGTCTTGCCGCCGTGGTGCGGTGTCGCGGCGACCACGAATCAAGAATCGGCCCGGCTAGTGCGTTCTCGAATGGCCTAGCTCTAGAGACAATGACACAATGTTTTTATCTTGGTTCGGGGCAAAATCAGGCTCCCTAGTCCAGTGTGATCACTATCCGAGCTCAAACGCTCGTACCGGGGTGCGTACAAGCGGATCGAGAGAGGGAGCGGGCTCCCAAGTCTCTGTGATTGAGGCTAGTGCCAATATGAGGGTGAGTGAGGGTGTTTGAGTGCGTTATCTCGCCTCCCCTCCTATCGAGAGTCCCCGCCCCTCCTTTTATAGTGGCAAGGGGAGCAAGACATATGAGCTCTCGAGTTGAGGTGGGAGTGCATAGGACAAGGGGTCATGGAGCGACGGGTAGGTGAAAGAGCTCTTGAGCGAGCTCGTTGATTGGCCAGGAGTTCTCTTCAAGCTCTCGGTAGCCTTGAATGTCGGAATGACCGTCGTCGTCGCACGGGAATTCGGGCTGGGTGATGATCATGTGTCACTCTGTCTTCGATCGTAGTTGGAAGCCGTCTCTTCGGCATGGGAAGGGCGGCCATGCTGCTGACGCCGAGATGCGCCCTGCATGCGCCCGTCGGGGACTGTAGTAGAGTTGTTGGATGCGACGGGGTATGGCGAGGGAGCTCTCCGGGCGAGCTCTTTGGCCGGGCAGGAGTCGTCTTCGAGCTCTTTGGAGACCTGGATGTTGAAATTGGCCGCCGCCACACGTGAATCGGGGTTTGGGTGGTGCCCGGCGTCCGTAGTCCTTAATCGCGGTAGGAACCCGATCCCGTCGACATGGGGCGCGCCATACCATGGATGAGGCCGGCGACGCCGACCGCCCTGAGGAAACCGTGGCGTCTTTGTTGGAATTGATGGGGTATGGCGGTGTGATGGAAAGGACCTCCTTCTGTAGCTGTAGCGCAGGCGCGTGGCTAGAGGCATACTGTCGAGGGAGCGTTGGCCAACTCCATACTTGCGGCTTCACGCGGAAGATAGGCGAGCTCTTCTCGCGTCGCGGGATCCGTTTGTGCTCGAGCTCGGGCGAGGCGGGAAGAGGCCCTCATGTAAAAGGTCGTCATCGTGCGGATGAGAGCCCACTCGGGGAGAGCTCTTTCGAGGTGAGGATGCGTCCTCGGGTTCCCGAGAGCTCATGCGCGTCGGCCGGCAAGGCGAGCTCGTCCACGGCGCGAGCTCTTTGGAGGATAGTGAGCTCTTCGCGTTGGCCGAGCGGGCTCTTAGCTTGCGATGTCGAGCAGGGGAGCTCATCCTTAGCGTCCCGAATATCGATCCCCACTGAGCCCAGAGCATTTGGGAGAGAAAGGAGTCTCTCGGATGCCGTTTGTACTGATAGCTCTAGTTGCGGGGTTCTCAAGCCGGGGAGT
Source organism: Hyparrhenia diplandra (assembly GCA_015847255.1). Lineage (NCBI taxonomy): Eukaryota > Viridiplantae > Streptophyta > Magnoliopsida > Poales > Poaceae > Hyparrhenia > Hyparrhenia diplandra. The sequence continues at coordinate 158,943 of JADLZK010011816.1, forward strand.
GTCTTGAACGTGGGGTGTGGCGCGCACCCGCGGTGTAGCCTCGAGGCTCCGTGAGAGCCGTGAGCTCTCGCGGAGGCTTTTCGAGAGTTTGTCATGGGCTCATCGACCCCGCTGTTCTTTCGCCGTGTGGAGATGGTGAGCTTGAACCCGATCTAGCCTTGTCGGCCAAGATCGGCTCGGCATTTCTTTGTCGGATGGTCCAGTGAGGCTCGAGTTTGTTAACTCGTTCGTTCGATCGGCTAGTGGATCGACCTCGATCCCCGAGGGCCCGACTTCCGTGGTCCTCGAGCCGGGGTTGCCGGAGGCGAGGCAGCTCCTCCTCGAAGAGTCCGGCCGGAGTCGTTCGAGCCCTCGGATACCCGACGCGGCGTGCGGTGAAGCCCCCGAGCCCTTCCGGTGTGCTCGGGCGTGGGCCGTCGATGCCGCTTTGGGACGGCGCAAGGAGCTCTTCGAGTCGAGCTTGACCTTTGGCCCCTGCGACGGTGAGCTCGCGCTACGAGCTCCGTGCTTCGGCGTTTCGACCATTGTGTCGAGCTCTCCGACGCCTCGTCCCGTTGTGTAAAAAAGAGCCGTTGGGATTTTACCGTTGGAGCTTTACCGTCGGCTGTCGATTACCGCCTTAATGTCGCGGCGGTTCGGATTCCGCCAGGTGTCGTCCGTAGCGGCAATCTCAAGGTGGCGGTTGCGAGCGGACGCGACGGGAGGTGGGTCCCCGGGTGGCTTCTCCTCGACGCCTCCGCCCAGCCGGGGGCTCCTATAAACGAGTGGGGGGTCGAGGGAGCGGATTCACCTTCCGTTTCGCCCTCGCTTTTTCCTTGCCAAGAGAGCCCGCTCGCCGCCGCTTCCTTGCATTCAGGCCTCCCATCTCCTCTTCCCAGCCGGTAGTCCAGCCGAGAACCGAGAGATGGGTTCGTGGCAACCATCGGCGGTGAAGAAGTCGTCGATCGAGAGGTGCCGCAACGTCGGCGGATTCCGTACCCGACGGAGGCGATGGAGTGGATGATCCCGCCCGGCGTCCCCACGCGGTCCCCCGACCAGCCGGATGGGTGCGTGGTGTCGTTCATCGCTTTCCACGGCGAGGGGGCTGGGCATGCCGGGCGGACGATTTCCTCCGGCATATCATCGTCTTGGGGCGTCGAGCTCCAAAGCGACGCCCAACGAGTGCTGCTCCTCTCGACGCTCGCGATCTTTGTGCGAGGGCTGGTTGGGGATCCCCCAACGGGAGCTCTTCGTACTACGTCTTCGCCAAGATCCGGCCGCTGCCCAAGAGCGGCGGACCGGCTCCGATAGCTGCGCACCGATGCGATTACGCGGGGAGGATCCGCGAGACCTTCCCGGAGGGTGACTTCCCCGACCGCCAATCCGGGGTGGAGGGACGAGTGGTTCTACCAAGAACGACCCGTCCCATCCTGCTGGCGGTACACCGCCGGCGCACCTTCACGACGGGGGGCTTCCTGTGGTGGGGAAATGCCGCCTAAGAGCTCTATGGCGGAGGTGGAGGCGACGTGAACAAGATCAAGGCGCCGGGATGCGGGTTGACGGTGAATCACATCATCGCGGGCCGGCCGAGGCGGTGGTGCCCCTCCGGCGTCGGGCCCTCCGCATGTGGGAGATGGTGGAGGGCAAGGCCCCGTTCTGGGGACGCCGAATGCCCCCGGTCTCGCCGTCGATCGGGTCGAGTTACGGATGAGGGTGGTGACCAAGGCGGGCGAGAGGTCGCCCAGGGTGCCGCCGCGATCTGCCAAACCGGGGAGACATCCGCGTTGGTAAAGCTCCTCGTTCGCCCACGACACTGTTTTTGCGATTGACTCCCCACGAGCTTCTCGACGGGTTCGAGCTCTTGATTGGCGGTGCGGCCATTCGGCTCTCGGCCTCCTTTCCTGCCGCCATTCGGGTTTCTGCCCCGGCCGGGCGGGGCCGTCAGCGGCCGGTGGTGAGCAGGAGGAGGCCGGGCCCGTCGTCGTGCTTTCGGAGGGCTCCGATATCGTGAGTCCCGCGGCCGAAGAGGTCGGGACCTCATCCGGCCCCATGGGCCTGGCACCTGGTGGTGCCGCCTCGTCGGCGGAGCCCGCCCCGCGGCCTCGGCCCGCGCCGCGCCCAGGCCCACGACGCGGAGCCGGTCGCCCGGGCGAGGCCGGTCAAGGCTCCGAGGGCGCCCGGGGAGTCAGAAGAAGAGGAAGACACCGCCGGTGAGTCTGCGTGGCCGTGGCGACCTCAGACCCGGCGTCTCGATGAGTGTTGACGACTGTTTGTGCCCGGCTGCGAGCGGCGGCCGCGATTTCCGAGAAGCGCCCGCGGGCCGGCGTGTCGAGTTCGGCGGTCGCGAGCTTCGGGAAGCGAAGATGGTGAGCACCATGGCGCGGTGACGATGAGCTCGGCGTCGGCGGGCTCCGGCTCAGCGTTGATGAGCGCCGCGGCGGGCGATGAGCTCAAGCGTCGCGGGGACAAGCTCGAGTTCGGCCCGGCGCGAGCTCGGGAGCGAAGATGGTGAGCACCATGGCGCCCGGTGACGATGAGCTCGGCGTCGGCGGGCCGGCTCGTTGGTGAGTTCCGTGACGGGCGATGAGCTCAAGTGTCGCGGGGGACAAGCCCGGGCGGCGGTGGTGGAGAGCGATGGTGGCGAGCTCGGGCGGCGGTTTCGGCGATGATGGCGTTGTTCCCTTACAAGGAGAATTTGTCGGCCCGCCTTGCCATCCACGAGGAGCTTCGCCTCTACCGGGCCCCTCATCGGCGTCGGCCGCCCCCCGTGAGCCAGCGGCGAAGACGATTTTGAGCTCGATTGAGGAGCCCCAACCGGCGTCCTCGGGAGCGTCGGCACCCAAACCTCCACGAGCTCCTTGGTGGCGATGGAGATGGGGACGGGCGGTCCCCGGGAGGCCCCAGCCGTCGGAGGTTTCTAGTTTGACTTGCGTGAGCTCGTGACCTCGAGGGCAGGATGGCGGGCCGTTTCTCGCCGGCCGCGGGGGCGCGGGAGGTTATTAGGCGATCGCGCCATGCTCTAAGTTCGTTGAGCTCGGGACTTAGTCGTTTCAAACATCGTTTGGGCCGAAAGGGAGAGCGTGGGTTCTTGAGTATGAGCTCGTCGGCGGGCCCCTGAACTCGCGAACTTTTGCGAGAAAAAAACGGTGTGTTGAATCGATGGGGTGTGCCCCCATTCCCTGTAGCCCCCGAGCAAGGGGGGCTTTTTGCTTGGGCGAAGGCTGTCGTTGCTTAGTTTCGGTTGAGCTTAGGGTGAGAATTCGAGATGCTTGCACAGGTTTTTGCATCGAATTGGTGTTTTGTTGAGCTCTTGCAGCTATAAGGTTTCGAAGTACATCTTAGGGGTAAAAAGCGGCGTAGTTGTTCGATGTTCCATGCGTTGGTGAGGACTCGTCCCAGGTGGTCCTTGAGCTTGTATGTGCCCGGCCTCAACACTTGGTCGATGGTGAAGGGACCCTCCCACGGGCGGAGAGCTTGTGCTTGTCCTTCGAGCTCTGTGCTCGCGTCGTGGGACGTGATCGCCCGACGCTGAAGGCTCGCCCCTTGACGTGTCGCTCGTGATAGCGCCGCATGGATTGCGGGGTACTTGGCGGAGTGGATGAGTGCGATGTCGCGAGCCGTCGAGCTGGTCGGCGGCGGTCTTCGAGCAGCGCTTGGTTGTTGCGCTCGAAAGCTCGAGCTCGTGGTGAGCCGCTCGAGCTCGGTGGGGAGGACCGCCGGATCCGAAGACGAGGAAGAACGGGTCCGTCCCGGTGGCCTGCCGGGTGTGGTGTGGAGACTCCATACCACCGCTGGGAGCTCAATGAGCCATCGACGAGCGCACTTTCGAGCCTCCACGAAGATGCGGGACTTCACGCCTGCGGGATCATCCCATTAGCGCGCTCTACCCGTCCGTTAGTCCGAGGGGTGGGTGACGAAGCCGTGGTCGACGCGGATGCCGTGATCGCTGCACCGGTCGATGAAGACCTCCCCACGAAGTTGGTGCCATTGTCGGTGATGATCGAAGTTCGGGACCCCGGCGGTGGATGATGCCGGTGAAGAACTTGACGGTCTCTTATTTCAAGAAGCGCGATGGGCATGACCTCGATCCACTTGGAGAACTTGTCGATGGCGGCGAGGAGGTGAGTGTAGCCTCCCGGTAGTCCTTCTGGAGTGGTCCCACCATGTCGAGGCCCCGGACCGCGACGACCGGGGTGAGCGGGATCGTCTGGAGGGATTGGGCGAGAGAGATGCGTACGCGCGGCAAAGAACCGGCGACCCCTCGCGGTGTCGGACGACTCGGGTGGCGTCGGTGACGGGCGGTTGGCCGTAGAAGCCCCTGGCGGAAAGCTTTCCGACAAGAGCTCGTGGTGTTGCGTGATGGCCGCGACTCGCCGGCGTGGATCTCTTTGACGAGCTCTTCAGTTTGTTCGACGGTGATCACGGTGAAGGATGCCGCCGCCCCAGCGTCGGTAGAGCTCTCCTCCCACGAGGGCGAAGGCCTTGGCCCTTCGAGCTAGCCGCGTGACTCCTCCTGCCCGGGGAGCTCGCTTTCCTTCGCCCACCGCGTGTCGGATGCGCCCCGTCCGGCCGGGGGACGGCACCGGACTGCCAGCGCCCCGAAGCCGGCCCGGGCCGGCCTCGAGCTCGCACCCGAAGAGTTGCGACTAGGCAGGCCTTCGGGACGGAGAGCCCGACCCGCCGGGGGACATCGACGTTCATGGGCTCGGCGTTGGGGAGCTCGAGCTCGCGCCCTCCGGAGCGGACTCCTCTTTGAGCCGTATCGAGGGGCTTGCGTTGCTCGTGCATGAAGACTCGGGAACCGGCGGGCGGTCCGATGCGAGCTTGGCAAGGGCGTCGGTGTCGTTGTTGAGGTTGCGGTGGACGTGGTTGACCTCTAGCCCGTGGAAGTGCTCCTCGAGCTCGCGGACCTTCTCGATGGTACGCGATCATCTTCAGGTTAACGCGATCGACCTCTTTCATGACCTGGTTCTTGACGAGCTCGAGTCCCCCGGACCTCGAGGTGCGGGATGCCGAGAGGCGGGCGGAGCCCATTCACGGCGCCTCGTACTCGGCCACGTTGTTGGAGGTGGGGAAGTGCGGCGATCGAATACTTCATGCGCACCTTTTAGGAGAAGTGAAGACAAGGTCGACGCCGGCCCCCAGACTTCTTCCGATCCGTCGAAGTGCAAGACCCAAGACTCGATGTTGTCCGCCTGGGCGGCTGCTCGGTCTCGGTCCATTCGCGACGAAGTCCGTCGGTGGCTTGAGACTTGATGGCATCCCTAGGCGCATAGACAATCTCGGCTCCCATGAGCTCGATCGCCCATTTAGCCATGCGCCCCGTAATCGGGGCTCGGGGATGACCTCTCGAGAGGGGTACTTGGAGACGACGGTGGCCGGTGGGAGTCGGAGTAGTGTCCGAGCTTGCGCCGGGTGATCGCAACGCTACCACACGAGCTGAAAGCCGCGGTGTAGCGAGTCCCGGGTGTCGGTGAGGACCTCACCGATGAAGTAGACCGGCGCTACACCTTGAGCGCGTGCCCCTCCTCCTCTCTCTCGACGACGAGGGCGGTGCTCACCACCTTCGAGGTGGCCGAAGTAAAGGAGGATGGGCTCATCGGCCGTGGGGGAGCGACGAGCACCGGCTGGTCGGCAAGGAGTCGCCCGGCCGAAGTCGAGAGCTTGCCGGGCCTCGCCGGTCCAGAGAAGCGCTTCGTCTTCTTCAGCAATTTGTAAAGTGGGAGGCTTCGCTCCCCATGTCGAGCTATGAAACGACTTAGTGTGCGAGACGGCCCGTGAGCCGCACGCACGCATTTGACGTTCTTGATCGGCCCCATGCTCATGATGGCGGCGATCTTTCGGGTTGGCCGATGCGCTGCCGGAGACGATGAAGCCGAAAGCAGTCCCTCGCGGGACCCCCGAAGACGATTTTTCGGGGTTGAGCTTGACGCCGAACTCGAGCTTGGCAAAGACCTTTTCAGAGATCCGGATGAGGTCTTGAAAGCGCTTTGTCTTGACAACGATGTCGCCGGCGACGCTTCCACAAGCTTTCCGAGGAGCTCTTTGAAAACTTTCTGCATGCACCTCTGGAAGGTGGCACCGGCATTCTTCAAACCGAAGGGCATCGTTACGTAACAAAATGCACCAAACGGAGTGATGAAGGAGGTGGCGAGCTGGTCGAGCTCGTTCATCGCTATCCGGTGGTAGCCGGAGTAGGCGTCGAAAAAGCGGGCCTCGCACCGGAGGTGGAGTCAACAATTTGGTCGATGCGCGGCAAAGGAAACGGATCCTTTGGGCATGCCTTGTTGAGACCCGTGTAATCAACACACATTCTCCATTTCCCATTCTTCTTCTTGACTAGAACAGGGTTGGCTATCCACTCGGGATGATACACCTCCTTGATAAACCTGGCGGCTAAGAGCTTGTCTATCTCCTCGGCGATTGCTTGGCGTCGGTCGTCGTCGAAACGTCTGAGCCTCTGCTTCCCGGCCGAGAGCCGGGTTTAATATTCAAGGAGTGCTCGGCGACTTCCCCGAGACGAGGGCACGTCCCGAGGCTCTCCCACGCAATCACGTCGAGGTTCGCGGAGGAAGTCGACGAGCTCGCTTTCCTATTTAGGAGTGAGCTCGGACCCTACGCAGAGGGTGCGTCCGTCCTTATCGACCTTTATTTCCTTGGCGTCCTTCTCTGGCTCGAACGCGCCCGTGGCCTTGTTGAGCTCATCGGATGAGCTCGACCCCCCCGAGCCGCTTTGAGCTCGTCGTACAGCTCGTGCTCACGATCCTCTTGAGCTCGTGGGGGTCCTCCGTGTTGAGCCGCCGCCATCTTTGGTAGCGCTGCCGATCTCTCGCGGCGGCGGGCGTCTACGGCGGCGACCGCGCCGGCAACGCGTGCTCGAAGGTGGAGTCGACGGTGATGACCCCCTTAGGCCCGAGAATCTTGAGCTTGAGGTAGGTGTAGTTGGGAACGGCCATGAACCTGATAGCACGGCCGCCCGGGAGCGCGTGGTAGGCGTTCTCCGAAGGGGGGAGCACCTCGAACGTGAGGACCTCCTTGCGGAAGTTGTCCGGTGCCGAAGGTGACGGGAGGTCGATTCGCCCGAGCGGGATCATCCGCTTTCCGGCACCACGCCGTGGATCGGTCCGGCGAGGGACGGAGGCGTGCTTTGGTGATGCCAAGGGCTTGGAGCGCATGAACGTAGAGGAGGTTGAGGCCGCTACCCCCATCCATTAGCACCTTGCCGAGGCGCTGGTGCCGATGATGGGATCGACGACCCAGCGGGTATCTCCCGGGTATGGGGACATGCCGGGGTGATCCGCCTTGTCGAAGGTGATCGCCGAGCTTGACCACTTGAGGTAGGTGGGCGTTGCGGGCTCGGTGAAGAGGACCCGCGGGCGCGTGAGCTTCGTCGGTGCTTGGACTCAGCCTGGAGCCCCCGAAGACGACGTTGACGGCGCCGCCCCGATGTAGACGCCGCCGCCGCCGCCGCCCCGAGCCGCCGTTAGGCTCGCCGCCGCCCTTGCCGCCCTTCGGCGTGCCCATCACGTGTTTCTTCGAGAGCCGGCGGTCCCTTCGTCTTGTGCTCGACGGGACCTTCGTGATGCGGGCGGGGGGGCCTCGAGCATCTTGTCGAAGTGTTCCTTGTTGGCGAAGCCCTTCGTTCCTTTGGCGGTGTCGTGGCGCTTATCCGCGACGGCGGCGAACTCCTCGTCGTCGTCGTCGTCGCGGGACGCTTGCTCCTCTTGTTCTTCTTCCTGCGGGGCGGGAGCCGGATCCGTCCGCAGCCTCGTCGTCATCCTTGGGCTTGCCCTTGCCCGTGACGGCGAGACGGCGTCGTCTCCTCGGCATGCCCGGTGGCAAGGTCAAGGAGCTCTTTACGGACTTGGGCTTCTTGACGCCGAGCTTGCGGATGAGGTTCTCGCAAGCAGTGCCGTAGGTGAACGCGGTGATGATCTCGAGTCGGAAGCCTCGGGAGAGGTTGTTGCAGAAGCTTGAGAAGCGCCCGATGTAGTCGCGCAGCTCTCCCCTTCTTTCGCTTGCATCGCGCAAGTCCCGTGTCGTGCTTGGCCTGGCGTGAGGTGCCCTGGAAGTTGCCGACGAAGACATCGCGCAGGTCCTCCCCGGCCGCGGATGGTACCCTACGGCAGTGCTCGAGCCAGGAACGAGCCGAGTCCCGCAAGATAGAGAGGCGGGTTACGGATGATGAAGTAGTCATTTGTCGGCGCCACCGCCCTGGCATCCGAGACGATAGTCCTCCACCCACGTGGCCGGGTCGATCTCCCGTTGGCTACGCACCGAGGTCGGAGCTCGGGCGCGACGGAACGGGCCTCGTGGATGCGAGAACCAAATGCCTTAGGGCGCCTCGAGCTCGAGCTCGGATGGCGACGGTCTCGCCGGTGATGGGCTCCGCGGCCTCCGCACGGGCGTCGGGCTGCGACTCTTGTCCTCCTCGTCGCCGTCGCCCGCCGCGCGGCGCTTGCTGTACGCGGCGAGGACGTTTTTCGCCGCCGCCGCGGTGATACTTCGTCGCCGCCCCCGGGACGTTCTTGTCCAAGCGGGCCTCCGCCTCACGGCGGGCGTTGATGGTGTCGCGCGCTGCCGTGGCTCTCGCCGATCCGTCGGGCGCGTGGACCTCGGGATGTGAGGAGGCCTCGTGCTCTTCCCCGGGCCCGTCGGTGAGACGCAGGAGCTCGCCGCTCTTTGCTTGCTGCCTCCGCCATGAGCTTTTTGACTTGCTCATGGGTTCGGGCGTGCCAGGGGGTCCTCGGGGACCGGCACTCACGTAGGAGCAACGCGCGGCCGTCGGTGTTCCGGAAGCTCTTCCGAACACCGGCGGGAGCTGCTCGACCTCGTTGTCCCGGTTGATGCGTGCGGACATCCCAGCTCGAGCTCGTGCCCATGACGGCGCTCGTCCCCCTTGCTTCGGCAAGGAGGGCTTCGCGCTCCCCGAAAGCCGCGCCGCGTCAATTCTTCGAGCTCTTCCAGTCGGGCCTTGACGTGATCGACGGGCGGGTCACGCCGGGCGTGCGGCGGAGTTCGGGGCGTATGCTCGAGTCGCCGTAAGGGATGGCTATTGAGCGCTCCGGGGGGTGTGGCACATGTAACACCGGGCGTGTGGGGTCGCAGTCCGTGAGGCTCATTCCGTCGAGGGCGAGCTCGAGCTCGCGGACGCGGGCTCGCCGGGGTTCATCGCCCCAAAGAGGGAGACCCGGCTGGCCGTCGGTACATCTTGGCGTATGCCGTCGCGGAATTCGTCCACCAACAAGGCGCCCTCTCCGCAAGCTGGAGGATGACGTTGGCGATGGAAAAGGTGACGCCACGGAACGAGCCTGCGCGTGGGCTCGGCCCCGGGATGTCGGGGAGGAGATCCTTGATCGGGACGGCGAAGCGGTCCGGCCGCCGCTACGGATGGGACCGGCGGGCTCGGTGGAGCCTCGCCCCATGTCGGCGAGGACGGAGTCGGGCGGTGCCACGGAGACGCCGCGGGGATGTCCTCACGCCAGACGGGGCGGGTGAAGACGGCTCCCCACGAGGGACTCCTCCGGGCCGGCGGCGGTGAGTCGGCGGCGCCGAAGCGCAAAGACGGGCGCTCCGGGTCGGCGGTGACGAGGAAGAAGCCATCGGAGTGGTGGATCGCCGCACCGCCGCCCCGGGCGCGCTAACCGCCGCGGGATGCCGTGTCGCGGCGACCACGAATCGAATCGATCGGGCTAGTGCGTTCTCCGAATGGCCTAGCTCTAGAGACAATGACACAATGTTTATACTTGGTTCGGGGCAAAATCGGGCTCCCTAGTCCGGTGTGATCACTATCCGAGCTCAAACGCCGCACGGGGTGCACAAGCGGATCGAGAGAGGGAGTGGGCTCCCCAAGTCTCGTGATTGAGGCTAGTGCCAATATGAGGGTGAGTGAGGGTGTTTGAGTGCGTTATCTCGCCTCCCTCCTATGAGAGTCCCCTGCCCCTCCTTTTATAGTGGCAAGGGGAGCAAGACATATGAGCTCGAGTTGAGGTGGGAGTGCATAGGACAAGGGGTCATGGAGCGACGGGTAGGTGAAAGAGCTCTTCGAACGAGCTCGTTGATTGGCAGAGTTCTCTTCGAGCTCGGTAGCCTTGAATGTCGGAATCGGCCGTCGCCAGACGTGGGAATCGGGCTGGGGTGATGATCATGTGTCACCGTCTTCGATCGTAGTTGGAAGCCGTCTCTTCGGCATGGGAAGGGCGGCCATGCCGCCGACGCCGAGATGCGCCCCGCATGCCGTCGGGGGGCTATGTAGTAGAGTTGTTGGATGCGACGGGTATGGCGAGGAGCTCCGGGGCGAGCTCTTTGGCCGGGCGGGAGCCGTCTTCTAGCTCTTTGGAGACCTGGATGTTGAAATTGGCCGCCGCACACGTGAATCGGGGTTTGGGCGGTGGCTCGCGCGCCGTAGTCCTTAATCGCGGTAGGAACCGATCCCGTCGACATGGGGGCGGCCATACCATGGATGAGGCCGGCGCACGTAGACCGTATTTTTGAGGAAACCGTGGACGATCTTTTTGTTGGAATTGATGGGGTATGGCGGTGTGATGGAAAGGACCTCCTTCTCGTAGCCGTAGCGCTGCGTGGCTACAATACCGCCGTGGAGCAGCTTGGCCAACTCCGCACTTGCCGGCTTCACGCGGAAGATAGGCGAGCTCTTCGCCGTCGCGGGATCCGTTGAGCTCGAGCTCGGGCGAGGCGGGAAGAGGCCCTCATGTAAAAGGTCGTCGTCGTGCGGATGAGAGCTCACTCGGGAGAGCTCGCTCGAGGTGAGGATGCGTCCCCTCGGGTCTCCGAGCTCATGCGCGTCGGTCTCGCAACGGCGAGAGCTCGTCCACGAGCGCGGAGCTCTTTGGAGGATAGTGAGCTCTTCGCGTTGGCCGAGCGGGCTCTTAGCTTACTGATGTCGAGCAGGGAGCTCATCCTTAGCATCCCGAATATCGATCCCCCACACTTGCTCTCATGAAATTTATATTTCGTGATGGTTCAAAATTATTTCATGGTGACACCTCCCTCCCATGAAATACTATTTTCCTATGAGCTATGTAACTCTCACGAATTAATTTCATGACGGTGACCTCCACGAAATACTCCCATGAAAAGATCCTTGCAAACCTGATGACACTTTAATTTTCACGGAGGCAACTCTCATGAAATTTCGCCATGAAAATAAACTGTGACAGCTAACCCTCATGAAAACTGTATTTTCGTGATCTCATTACCGCGGAGAACTAATGTGTGACGGTTGATCGTCATGAATCATTTTCATGAGGGTAAAACCGCATTTCGTGACAATATTTCCACCCTCATGAAATCTCAGGATTCTGGTAGTGACTAGCTGCTCGATGAGATTGACAAACTGATCGACATAGAGGTTGTCATGTTGTTGTGAAAAAGTTGACTGAGAAGGAGCTCCTATTGATCGCGGCAGAATCGCTCGTGAATCATGCGCAGAGAAGTGGCCATTCTGTGGTGGAGATTTTGGTTTCAGCTAATTGGAACCAATGACGGGCAGGGCCAACAAACTGCATAGTGGAGCACTTAAAACCAAAACAGAAGGGTCTACACGATACATCTACTACACCTATGTAGCAAAGACCCACTAGGGAGTTCTTCGATCCCCCGGTTAAGCCACGTCATCGGTAACTCGCCCTACCCCTTTCCACCGTCCACTCCCGCACCGCCCTCCCCAACCCCCCGACTCATCTCTTCGGCTTCCCCCACTAACATACAGGCGCATCAAGTGTAATTTATTTCCACATCAATTCATCAGCCCCGCCCCTACAAAAGCCCCCCGCAAGCACACGGAAACTCAAACATCGCGACCTTTGTACAGTATTTAGGATTTTTGGTTAACGGGAGATGCAAAGCACCCCGAGATCAGCCCACCGCGCATGCCGCCCTCGCAGATCAAGGAGGCTGGGAGCGAGGGGGAGTGGCCGGGCGGCTTCACCGAGACGGGAGAGGGCGGAGCTCCGGCGGACCAGAGAAGAGGAGGAGCGCCGCCCGTGGGGACCTCGCGCCGCTGTAGCCTCGCGGGAGCAGCGCCGCCGGGGGAAGATGCGAGGTGGTGCAGTTCCTTCTCGGTTCGCCTGCACGCGTGCTCCCGATGCGGCGACCGCGGCGCCGTCCGCGTGGCCATGCCGGCGCCGGAGTCGAGGCTCCATGCACAGGTCACAGCGGCTGCCCTGTGCGCACGCCCACGCCGCCGGCTGCCGTGAGTCGCCGTGCTCTGGTTGCCGCGCGCGCTACAGCCCTCCGACAAGCTCCAGCGTGCTGCTCGCCGCTGCTGGACATTGGCTCCAATCGCTGCTCCAACCGAGCCCCGGACCGAGTCGCACGTCAAATGCAGCGGAGGCCCGACCCTCTCTCCTACGCCCGACACCCAATCCGTGTCCTCTGATATCGCCTCCGCCACCCAGCTCGTCATCCCGGGCGCTGCCGAGCCCCTCAGAGCTCACACTGTCCCCTTCCCTGCCCCACCTGTAGTCCTCACCACCAACTCCCTCCGCCGCTCCTTTGCCCCCCCCGTCCGAGATCCCCGTTGTGGCCGCCGCCCCGAGCAAGCAACAACCCCGGAGGCCGCCCAAGGGCTACGAGGTCATGGAGATCGACGCCGCCGAGCTGCTAGCGGAGCACGTCCACTTCGCGAGATATACGGCAAGGGCATCCACCACGATGCCAACCTCAGGATGCACATGCGCGTCCCACGGCGACCGCTTCAAGACCCTGGACGCGCTCTCCTGCACTGGCCACGGAGAGTGGATGGAGGAGCTCCGAGGTGGTGCTGGTATGGTTCCAATTAGCAATGCTGCGAGGGCTAATTGGGAGACGGCCAAAGGGGGCGCCTATGCGCGTGATCGCCCGTTCTTACGGATGTCGTCGCCGATGTACGCGATAGAGAGATGGGGTGGATTGCGTCTTGGGCGGGTAGGACCAACGGGTTTGAGGACACGGCAACGATGAACGTTCCCTGGGTCGCGGTCGTTCGGACGCCGCCGGCCAGACTGCTTTCATCACGATTCGCCGGTCAGGTTTCCGGCGGATTTCCTGTCCAACTTTTGGCGATTACTCTGGCCGAGTCGTATCGTATTGATATCATCATAGGTCGGCGGGGCTAATCGGGTCGGTATGTGACTGTGTGATATTAAGGCCCAACCAATACGGGCCGGTGGACGCGGACCCTAGTGGGCCCTGGCCCGATGCTACAAACAAGACGTTTATTGCTAGGCAGTCCGCAATACTGTTTTTTTAATAAAAAAAAGTCCGCAATTCGCGTTTTGACTACATGTAGCTTGGACTACATGTGCAGCTTGGCTGATTGTTTTGAAGCAGTTTAGAAGACCAGTTGCAGAACAGCACTTCGCGGAGGTGGTAGCAATCCTGTGTTAGAAATCAGCTCTTTTTTTTTTTTTGAAAACGAATCAGACAGGACAGCTGCCGATTATATTAAAAAGAAGAATCTCAGATTGGGAGGTACAATGAAACAACACCAAAAGAAAAGAAAAACCAACTAAACTCATCCTGGTAGGATTGGGACATCAACACGGTTACCACTCATCACCGGTCGGATTGGGACCTCAACACGCTAAAGCCTCTATACAAACACAAAGTGACAGAGAAAACAAAAACAACTGCAACATTCACCCACAAACCGCACACATGCAGTCATCGAAAACCACTGACGGAATCCAGCGCCAAAGACAAACAAAGGGGCGGACACCACCACACCGAGAAGGCCACCGCCGTGGGACCCTTCGCCGCCAGCTGTGCCGGCTTGCAACAAAGCCGCCCATCTCGAATGAATGAAAACCCCGAGACCGAGCCTCCACAACGTGCGGGGGCCTCGCCACATCCGCCGTTGGACTCCTCTCTTGTGCACGGGGGGCCTCCTCGCCATGCCCGCCACAAGCCTCCATGCTCCGGTCTCGTTTCAAAGGTTGCCGTCAAACAAATGAGCAAAGATGCCCCACCCACGAAGATCATCTTCAAGCTACCGGACCGCCGCCGTAGGTCGACGTCCCCTCGTAGCTTCTCCACGCAAAAAGATCGCCGCCATCGAACCGGTAGACCAAGGTTGTCGCTGCGCCATCTTCCAACGTTGTACCACACCGAGTGCTTCCAGCCATGCTGAAATGACCCGCCGCGATCCGCCGCCAAAGCCGAGTCATCCCTACGCCGTTGCCGCAGCGCCGCCCAAAGACGTAGTCCCGCACCGCGACCGCCATTGCAAAGTAGTTAACGCCCCACCGCGGTCCGCAGTCGTTGGTATCTTTTATTGCATAATATTAATAGTCAACTAAACATGAAATAAGGGCTTAAAATAAATATCAACATAGTTTAGGGGCCCGACTAACAGTAATTCCATGAGTTTTGGTGATTTATATATTTTTAGGGAATAAATAGGAAAAGGCCAGAGTTTGCAAGCCATACGATGTAAAAAGACTTATCCGCGAAGCAACTCAACTTGGCTATCACAAAAGAACACTCTAGAAGATCCCATAAGACAAGGCCCAAGAAGGTGGGACCCACGGCATAGGCCCAACTCGGCCGAGCTTGGGGGCCAGGTCGGCCGAGCTCGCCCCAATCGACCCCTCTAGCATCTTAGGTCGGTTCACCACCGCCATTGAGGAGAGATCTAAGCCCTTGATTAAGGTCGGTTTGATCCGAGGACCACGGTGCATCTGCGGGGCTATATAACAAGAACCCCGGCCCCTAGGTGAAACCCTATGTCATTCTCATTCATTCCATTCAAGTCCCATCATCAAGACACCAAGTCAAGATCCCAAGCCCTAGTTCCACCATAATTAGAGCATTAGCTATCTAGGCTAGTTCTAGAGGAAGTCAAGCTTGCCTTGATTCCTCGATCGTCAAGAAGTAGCGGAAGCCGAGCTTCTTGTGGCTTCTCTCTTGTATCTAATTTGTAAGTATTTGGTTAGTTACATTTGTTATGATGTTGTTCTATTCAATGATTATATTCTTAGTTATATGTTCCCATGTTTATTATGATTATATATCTAGTTTAGCTAGATCGTCTTTATATTCAAGCATTGAGTCGTATAGCGCCCACTTAGGTGCACTCTTTGTGGGTGGTCGACAATGTGTAAACGTGGTGTTTATACAACGTTTGCTCAGGATCGCACCCTACATTCCGGGTTCTGTGGTAGATCGTGGTTGTGACATTACCATTGAGTCCTCTGTAGTCCGGACTCCGAATGTAGGTTTAGTTGAGCTTTATTACTATGGTAGACTTGCTCGTTTTCTCGATCTTCCTTAGTAATATTCACCATGTGTAGATATATTGCTTTCTTGCCATGATTATTAGGCGTATTGCACTAATCATATTATACATTGACATATGATTAGGAGTAACTTAGGAATATTCTGTCCGCTATACCTATACCATGTTAATATTGCCTTTTATGATATATTCTAGTGGCATACCATGATCTTTGACTTGGCGCTTATCATATCATTTATCATTATCTTTATTATGTGACTTATCCCTGGTTTGAGTTTAGTTAGATTCATAAGGTTTACTCTACATTACCATACGCAAGTTAATCAATCAATCTACCCATAAGCCTACCCCTTCCCTATGATAAAATATAAATACGATACGGACTTACTCCCGGTGAAGTGCTACAATGGTATTTCTATCTCGTATGCTTGTAGATATTATTTATATTATTTCAAGAATTCAAGTGGCATATTAGGAATACCATACAAGCATTTCTTAGCATTGTCGCTAGGGTGACAGACTAGTATGTAGGTGATGCTAGAATGTGTGGTACACCTCTGTATATCCCGAAAGTGAGATTAATTCCACTCTTGATAATGATATGAAGATATACACTTTTAACGCCGTCTAACTCTTTTTAACCGTCTTACCTTTTTTTGCCGGATGTGAGATTAACTCCACCTCCAGGCTAACATTTATTTAGATAGATACCATTATACATTTTCGACGCCATCCCGGGGTTGGATTTTAAATCCATCCTTTAGTGATTGCGTTAAGAAATGTCAACAAGTATTTTTATTTGTTGCCCGGGAAGGGTGCTAGCTAAAACCTAAAAACACATACATGGATAGATTGATATCACTTGCATCATGTAATGTATTGAGGACCCATTAATCACTACTCAAACAGGATTACCCTTGTTTTATCTACTTGTGTTTATGTTATGCGGGGTAATGAATGAATTGGAGTAGCCGTCAGGATAATTATATTGAAGATCTAGAAGTATTAATCAAGGGCAAGATCCAAGCTTAGAAAAACTCAAACACCTTTCGAACCGGACGTTGATCATATCGGGCAAAGCTTATCGCCCGTATTTGAGGCTATGGCCGACAAGACACTTCATGAGTTCTCGGCTCAACTACGCCAACGTTCGCGACTGGCCGGAAGTTGCGATTGGGGACCATGACTTTGAGCTAAAGCTTGGGCTCATCAACATGGTGCAAGCTAGCCAATTCAGTAGAAAGGCACATGAAGACGCAAGTGCTCATCTCCAACACTTCCCGGAGATTTGCAAAGACTTTCACCATCAAAGGAGTACCAAGAGATGCAATTCTACTCCGCCTCTTCCCATTCTCACTCTTGGAAAAGGTGAAGCGGTTGTTCTATGCTACAAAAGAGAAGAATACCACCCGGTCACTCGCTCTCTTTGCCTTCCTCGCCAAGTTCTTTCCTATAGGCAAGACAAATGCCTTACGGGGAAGATTTCAAATTTTCAAAGAACAAAGATGATGAATCCGTCCCCGAAAGCGTGGGAACGCTTCCAAGATTATATTTCGAATGTCCACATCACGGGATGGAGAAGTGGTTACTCATGCAAACTTTCTACCATGGGCTAAATACTAGTACCCGTGAGACCATGGATGCTGCTGCTGGAGGTGCTTTTGTCAGGCCCCCACTTTAATGGGTCCTTAACTCTACGTATTAGTGCCGGGATCATGCGCTAATACGTTGCTATGAACAAGAGTGGACACTGATTTATTTAAAAGGTGCCGAAGCTTTATTAATAGGATAAATCGGTCTTACATATGTGGCCCAAGGGTCACGATCTTATTGGTACACAACATTGGGCGAGCGTAGGTTGCTGTGGCACTTTATTTATCAGAGTCTGCTACAGCATTTTGTGGTCCTAGCCTACCACTCCCACAAGCATACTTGAGCGTAGGTTGAAACTCTAGTATCAATATCATAGTCCTATCATAGTCGAAAGCATCACGCCTAATCCTCCTCGGTGGGAAATCCTCACGGTCATTGTAGCCGAAGTCCCTCTTCTATGCCGTAGTCCGAAAAATCAACGGGTGAGTACAAAGGTACTTTCGGCAAGTCCAAACAGGGGTTTGGTGGTTATTAGGGTTTTGGGCCCTAGTAGGGTCTCTAAAACCGCCCTTACTAGTTCCCCGATCGATTGTATGGTCATCGCTTCACAAGACATAAATGGTTAGCATCAACAAGGTTAAACTAATCATAGATAATCCGTCCTAGCGGTTGCCCATTCCAAGGACGTGGCTATTCGAATAGATTTAAGTAACTCTACAGAGGTGTACAAATTTCCCCACACGATGGACATACTCTCCTCGTGATCGGCGAGCAAGAATAGTCCAACAAGATCCCGCACCGCCCGGCAGCCATCCTAGGTTTCCATATAGTTCCCACCATGGTTTCTCGGGATTGGAAGGATAACACGCCACCCCGAGGATGACGCATCACCCTAGACAATATGGTGATACCAAATCACCCACGGCTTTCACAGTAATACCTAATTACCCAACCTATCTTGTCAACACGAACCCAATCATAATCATCAATATGTGCCTTTAGCACTGCGCCCGCTGCGCCACACACTTACGTGGAAGACCACTTTCGGCATCCACGCCAACCGGACAATGGGGCCACTCTCCCCACGTGCGCTCCCGATAGACCGTTTGCCTTCGCCGGCCTCCTAGGTTAGAAACTATACTTTGACCTAACGGGGTGTGAGATCAGGTCGTCCCATCTCGACGTGTGGGGCATGCGAATGTCGTACTAGAGGCGATGGTCTATGAACCGGTCCTTAGGGAGGCGAGCATCTCTCCGCGGGATTCATCCCCGATTGTGACTAGTCCACCTCCATGTAGACTATCACCACTCACCTTTTTGTTGGATGGTTCACATCATTAAAGGTTCCATTGGTCTCACTTAGTCATGTTATATCATTATACATCCTTTAATAAACCATGATTATCATCTTATACTTGATAGATTGATTAATTAGGTCGACATTATTAAGGGGGTAAGGACTTGCCTTGATCACCGTTGCGCCCCGGCTCGAGAACGTAATCGGGGTCGTCTACTTCCCGATCGAGGTCTTCGTCGGCTACTCGCACGGCGATGATTACACAAAATTATCGGGGCAATTGAATAGTGACAAAATGAACCATGTGATGATGTATAAAACCAGTAGCAATGGATAAAGCTCGAATTTAGAAAAATAATGAGAAGTGGTTTGACCCAATTTGGAGTTACGGTTCGGGAGTTATGATTTTCGAAGCTTAATTCCGGTTAATAAACATGGTGGGATTTTTATGTCATTATTTTATTGATGCAAAAATACAATAAAAATCATGACAATTATCTCCACATGATCTAGTTTATTTACATATTTTTTTCCTGAAATTTTTCGAGGTCCGGATTGGTACTTATAGCATTAGGGGTACACAATCTCGGGTAGACCTAGCAATTTCCATCCTGTTTCTCATTGTACTCATCCACCTGCGCCCGACCCGGTGGGTCCGGCCCAGCCCACGTGGCAAGAAGCGGAGGGGAAGGATGGTGGCGTAACGGATGGACGCGTGGCGGCTCTGGTTGGTTCGGGTGACGTCGGGACGGCGGGGTGCCCGGCGTCGTGGCGCCGCCCGTCTGTCGCACCCAACGGCGGAGCCTCGCGGCGCTCGGGAATGGCCTTCCGGCCACGGAAGCTCGCCGCGAGGGGTCCCTTTGACTCCGGCGCTGCCCGGTTTCGATGGTGGGGGTCGGGGCGCGGTGCAGGCTCCCACCTCGGCGACGGCGTGTGCGGCGGTCGTCGGCGACGGTGGCTCTCCCGTCCACCGTTACACCGCACTACGAGGGCTTGGCGTGTGAGGAAATGATAGGGGAGGGTTTAGGGAGGCGTACCGACTTGCCAATTGCACTCGACGTCGACCACGCGCGCCTTCTTCGTGACCCAGCTCCCGCGGCGGCGAGGTTTGATTTGGGGAAACCCGAGGCTGCGGCCGAGGGGAAGGGGAGAGGGGTTGCAGCGCGAGCACCACGTGTTCCCGCCCCTCGCGAGCTCTTGCTGCTTGGGGCGAGGTGGGGCTCGCCGGGTAGGGCTATTTATAGCCAGCGCCCGCGGGTGCTTTCCGGCGGGATATTTCCGCCGCGCCCGATCTTTTCCGGCATCCGGCGCTGTGCTCGTGGACTCGGCTTGCTCCTCGCTCCGCCTCGGTGTCCGGTTCCCGGTCGGCTAGCTGGCCATGGCGGTGGTCGTTGTCGGGGCTCGCCCGGCAAGGGGGTTGGGCTCGCTATGCGTCGGTCGCCGGCTGTATTTGCGCGATCGATGGCGGCGCCGAGCCGGCTGTTCCCTCTCGTCCGGCTCGCGTGGCGCTCGGCGTGCCCCGGTTCTTCTCCTGTCGGCATCGACAGCCGGGGGCGGTGGCGGCGTGCTTGGGTCGTCGACCCGGGCGCATCGGGGAAGAAGGAGGAGCGGGGCCCGTTGGTCGGTGATAGGAAGAAAGAGAGGTGGGGTGGGCGGATGGCTGGTGTTGGGCCGACCCGTCGCGGAAAGAGGAGGAGAGGAGAGAATGGAGAGATGGGTAGGGCTGGTTTACTTCTTTTCTCTTCTCTTCTTTTTTCTCTTTTCTTTTCTCTCTCACTTTCCCATTTCCTTAGTTCTTTTATTTATGTAACTCCATTTAGGTTTCACCAAAAATTCCGAAATATATTTATGAGTCAAGATAAAATAGAAACTACCAAAATGTCGAGTCAAAACACGATTATCGAAAAAGTTCAAATTTTTAGCGAATTTTAGAACGGGTCAAAATTGAGGTGTTACAAACCTACCCCCTTAAAGAGAATTTCGTCCTCGAAATTCGCACTGTTCCTTGAATAGGTAGGGGAATTCCTTTTTCAAACTTTCTTCTCTTTCCCATGTTTTCTGCTTACGTGTGATTGCTCCATTGAACTCGGCAAAATCTAAGCTGTCTGTCGTGGGTAATGCGTCTCCTTTGCTACATCCAAGAATTTGATTGGCCTCTCTTGATACTGCAGGTTTGGCTGGAGGTCTACTGCCTCTAGTGGAGTCTGTTCTTCAGGGACTCGTAAGCATGTCTTTAGGCCGAGAGACGTGGAAGACATTGTGGACTTCTTCAATTCTAGGGGTAGCTACGGGCGATATGCTACTTTTCCGATTCTCTCTATGATTTGAACGGTCCGATGTACCTTGGGGCTAGTTTTTCCTTTCACTTGAAATGCCACGGTTCCCCGTAGGGGTGACACCTTTAGGTAGACGTGGTCCCCTACTTTAAATTCTAACTCTTTTCTCCTACGGTCGGCATAGCTCTTTTTGTCGGCCCGTGTCGCTTTTCGGGTTCTCGCGGATCGGGGCTACCTTATCTTACGCTTCTTGGAGGATGTCGAGTCCAAACACTGCGCGTTCGCCAACTTCGGACCACATTAATGGTGTTCTACACTTTCTCCCATACAGTGCCTCGAATGGGGACATCTGTAGGCTGGCTTGGTAGCTGTTATTGTAGGAGAATTCCGCAAACGATAGGCTCTGTTCCCAATCCTTTCCGTAGGCCAGTACGCAAGCTCTCAACATATCTTCTAATATCTGGTTCACACGTTCTGTTTGCCCATCAGTCTGTGGGTGGTAAGCTGTGCTATAGTCTAAGCGTGTCTTTAAAGCCTCGTGTAATTTTCTCCAAAATCTCGAGGTGAACTGCGAGCCTCTGTCTGTCACTATTCTACTAGGGACTCCGTGTAGCCTAAGGATTTCGTCGATGTATAGTTTCGCAAGTTGGTGAGCCTGGAGTGTGGTTTTCACAGGGATGAAGTGGGCTACTTTTGTTAGTCGGTCCACAATTACCCATATGGAATCGTTGCCATTAGAGGTTCTCGGGAGTCCCAATATGAAATCCATGCTTATCTCATCCCATTTCCATTCTGGTATGTGTAACGGTTGTAGTAATCCTGCCGGTCGGTGGTGTTCTGCCTTGATTCTCTGACATGAGTCACATTTGGCTACGTAGTTTGCAATATCTGCTTTCATACCCTTCCACCAATATTTTTGCTTCAGGTCCATGTACATCTTTGTTGCTCGGGGTGGATGGAGTATGGGGGCGTCGTGTGCTTCTTCTAATATTAAATCTCTGAGGTTTCCTTCCTTCGGTTTACTGGATACGATCTTTAAACCATAGTTTTCCCCCTCCATCTATTCGGAATTCTGACATTTCTTTCTCCTTGAGGGTGACCGATGTTTTCAACCTCTGTGTTTCGTCATCTTTATCTTGAGCTGCCCCCGATCGAAGTTCTAGGGTAGGGTGTATGCTTAATGTGTCCGGTGTCCCTTGTTCTCCGACGAGCAAGTTTAGTGCGCCTACTTCTTGGGCCAATTCGGGATTTTCTCGGAGGTGCGCTACGTGTCGTCGGTAGGTTTTCCTACTCAGTGCGTCAGCTACGGAGTTGGCTTTTCAGGGTGATATCGTATACTTAGGTCATAGTCTTTTATTAATTCTAACCATCTTCTTTGCCTTAGATTTAATTGCATGCGAGTGAATATGTACTTCAAGCTCTTATGATCCGTGAATATCTCACACTTGTTCCCAATGAGGTAATGTCTCCATATCTTGAGGGCGTGTACCACTGGCTGCCGAGTTCAAGTCGTGTGTCGGGTAATTCTCTTCATGCTTCTTCGGTTGTCTAGAAGCGTATGCCACAACTTTCCCTTCTTGCATTAGAACACATCCTAGTCCGCGTCGGGATGCGTCGCAATATACTACGAAATCCTTATGTATATCCGGTAAAGTGAGTACCGGAGCTGTGGTAAGTTTTGTCTTCAACTCTTGGAAGCTCTTCTCACAAGCTTCTGTCCATAGAAATTCCTTACCCTTCTGTGTCAGGGCGGTCATGGGTCTAGCAATCTTGGAGAATCCTTCAATGAACCTCCGGTAATATCCTGCTAATCCTAAGAAACTTCTTATTTCCGTGACATTGGTGGGTTCTTTGCCATTCATTCTTACTGCTCTTATCTTCTCAGGGTCTACTTTTACTCCTTCTGCGGTGATGACGTGGCCTAGGAAGGCAACTTCTTGTAACCAAAACTCGCACTTGCTGAATTTGGCATATAGCTGGTGATCTCTTAGCTTGCTTAAGATTATTCTCAGGTGTTGTTCATGTTCTTCGACGCTCTTCGAGTAAATAAGTATGTCATCAATGAATACTACGACAAACTTATCTAACTCCTCCATAAATACCTTGTTCATTAAGTTCATGAAATATGCGGGCATTTGTCAATCCAAAGGGCATAACCGTGAACTCATATTGTCCATAGCGGGTCACAAATCTTTGTCTTGGGAACATCAGCGAGTCGAATCTTGAGTTGGTAGTAGCCCGATCGAGATCTATTTTGGAGAAATCTTGGGCTCCTTTTAGTTGATCAAATAGGTCGTCTATCCTTGGAAGAGGGTACTTATTCTTGATGGTGGCTTCATTTAAAGATCTATAATCAATGCACATGCGTTGGCTGCCATCTTTCTTTTTAATAAATAGTACTGGCGATCCCCAGGGTGATGAGCTGGGTCTAATGTATCCCTTATCCTGCAATTCCTTTAGCTGTTTCTTCAATTCTATCAACTCATTTGATGCCATCCGGTACGGTCTCTTGGCTATTGGGGCTGTCCCTGGCATTAAGTCTATAACGAACTCCAAGTCTAAATCGGTGGCATTCCGGGTAGCTCTTCTGGAAATACATCCGGATATTCTCTTACTATGGGTACGTCTTCTAAGGTGGTGGTTTGTACATTGTATACTGCTGGGGTCAACTTAAGCACTTGCGGTTGGCACGTTACGGTCTGTCCTAGGTGATTGGTCACTGTGACTACCCTGTCCTTGCATGATATGTTCCCATGATGTTTTTGTAGCCAATCCATTCCTAATATTATATCCAATCCGTCTGTCTTTAGGACTACCAAATCTACCCTAAATTCTATTCCTTTGATCATAATCTTCACTTTCGGGGACATTGTAGGGAGCACTTCATTATGGCTCGTGGGTGCGAATTAAAAGAGGGTGGGTAACAACACCGTTCTCGACTTATTTCGGGAAACAAAGCGATCGGAAATAAATGAATGCGGCGCCCGAGTCAAATAGCACGGTTGCGGGGAGTAGAGTTTGCTATAAACTCACCGTACACGGCATCAGTCTTTGTCAGACGCGTCCTCTGCATTCACATGATTTACTTCGCCTTGACCAAAGCTCGGAGCAGTCCTCCTGGGTGCGCCGGAGTTCTGAGAGGTATTGCGATTCATTCGAAAAGGCGGTCCCATTCATGCGGCAATTGAGGGGCGAGGGCATTACTGCGGTTCCGATTTGGGCATCTTTGCGATCACGGTGTCGGGTTGACGGCATCAAAACGGGTTTCTTGTCCGAGGTTGTTTACGCCCTTGTCAAAGTTCTTTATTCTTTGGCGTTGTTGTTGCGGAAATTATTGTTGTTGATGAGCTATTGTTGGGTAAGTTAGGGCTGGTCGGCGGTAGTTGTTGTTTGGCTTTGGGTTTGTTGACTCGGGTGCTCGAAATTGTGTGGTGAGTGGGAATCTTGGGGTGCATTACGGTATGGTGCGGCTCGTTGAAATCGGTCGGGGTGGCGTTCTCCGCTGCCATCATCTTGCGCTTCCTTTCACGTTCGGTCCTCATCTTTTCTTCTTCTATGATTATGGCCTTGTTCATCATTGTATTGAAGTTGGTGTACTCATGTCCGGCCATCTGTTCCCTCGGGGCAGCATTGAGTCCTCTCGCAAAGCACTCCATTTTCTTCTTATCCTTATCTACTTCACTTTCGGTGGCGTAAGCGCGCAAACTTCATAAATTCTGGATGTCTTGTGGGACGGTCATGGCGCCCTGGTGGATGTTGTGAAATTCCTCCGCCTTGCCGTATGATCCGTCGGGGATGTGGTAGCGACGGAATTCTTCTACAAATTCGTCCCAAGTAATGGCTCCTGGATTCTCTCTGTTTGCTTGATAGTTGTCCCACCATTCACTTGCGGGTCCGGCAAGTTGATGGGTGGTTAGGAGGACTCTTTCTGCTGGGGTTGCTCCAACTGCATCCAACTTCTTGGTGATGAGGCGTATCCAGTCATCTGCGGACAAAGGATCGTCCCCAACATCCTCGAAGGTGGGTGGGCGTAATCTCATAAATGCTCCTAACCTTCCGTTCTCGAGGTCTCTTCTTCCGGCAAGTCTCTCTAATAACTGTGTCTGTCGGTCCATCACTTCTGCTAGGTTGGGTGGAGGTGGTGGTAGGTGTTCATTTTCTCCCTGATTAACTTCCTCTTCTGCTGGTATTTCTTCATTGCCCCTATTGTTTCTAGGTTGTCTGCCCCTATTCCGCCTATTTACGGGGGTTCCTCGCCTCTCCCATTGCGGTCCATAGCTTCGGCTCTTTCGCGGCGTTCGCGGATCCTGCTAGACCTTCTTTCCATCAGATTGCTGTGATAGCAATATGAGTAAGACGGTGTTTGCGGATCAAGAAGGCAAAACTCAAATGCAATTTTTTTATTAAAAACATCGAATATTCAACACATCCTCATAGTTCTTACACATGACACATGCGCATCATACATAACAACCACTTAGATGCTACGGAAAACCACATCCAAACTATAGACATTGATACTACGCTCATTCTGCTTTAAAGGCGACTGCTTGCTACAGCTAGTTATTTATTTTACAACTGTAGCCTTCGGAGGTTCCACTCTCGGTATTTGGTGTGCTTGCACATGGTGCCCATGTCATGGGCACCGGGACGGTCCCGCTTCCTGTTGGAAGTTATGCCGCGACAATTCCTCGATTTCCACATTTGAGAATCGGTCATAGACTCCTTTTACATATCCACCGAGGCCATAATGGGGCAGCGTGGGTCATATTTGGCATGTCACTAGCGGCATTTTGCTGCAATCCTTCTTCGATGTATGTCCTCTGCTTACGGCTCCAGGTCATATAGCTGCTGCTGGGCCTTCCTCAACTCCTGTCTGCACCTCTCCAGTTCTCTGGCGATCTTGTGTGCCTCCATGGTCATCTTGTCGGCCTTGGCTTGTTTCTCTTGAAAGCGACTCTGCCAAGCTTGGATCTCCTGGCTGGCGGTCTTCGCACAAGGTGTCCAGGTGGTGCGGATACCTGACGGTGAACACCTTGCTGTACTCCAACACTCCTGGATCGATCTTCATCAACTCGAGTACTTTGTTGCGCGAGACAGGGGTGGTTTGGTCTGGTACGGTAGGTACTTTGCTGGTGTGTATTCTATGTCTTCCTCAAAGATGCCGCAGTACTCAGCCAATGCCTGTCGTGCCACCTTTTGGGTGGTATCCCATGGCCTCTGACCAATCATGGTGTACCATCTTGCATGAACAGCAGAGAAGTCGGGGTGTTCCTTTATGTGCATTCGCACTTCACACTTTCGCACTCCCGCGTCCTCATATTGAATGAAGTAATCTTGGGGAGGCTCGGTGTATCCCGGCCATTTGTAAGCGTCTCCCATAAGAGACGGGGAAATCCATCCTCGACCACCTAGATTTGATAGTTCGGTTGTTGTCAATGGACCCTTCCATCTTTGCAAAGACACTTCCACAAGTTAGAATTATTTTTGCACATGAAGGTATGAGAACAATCGGGGTGTGTGGTTATCTTTTGTTGTGCATCGGGACCTAGAGTTTCATCCTACGGTCAAGCTCGGCTCGATACCACTCTGTCGGGCCCCCACTTTAATGGGTCCTTAACTCTACGTATTAGTGCCGGGATCATGCGCTAATACGTTGCTATGAACAAGAGTGGACCTGATTTATTTAAAAGGTGCGAAGCTTTATTAATAGGATAAATAGGTCTTACATATGTGGCCCAAGGGTCACGGTCTTATTGGTACACAACATTGGGCGGCGTAGGTTCTTTGTGGCACTTTATTTATCAGAGTCTGCTATAGCGTTTTGTGGTCCTAGCCTACCACTCCCACAAGCATACTTGAGCGTAGGTTGAAACTCTAGTATCAATATCATAGTCCTATCATAGTCGAAAGCATCACGCCTAATCCTCCGGTGGGAAATCCTCACGGTCATTGTAGCCAGAAGTCCTCTTCTATGCCATAGTCCGAAAAATCAACGGTGAGTACAAAGGTACTTTCGGCAAGTCCAAACCAGGGGTTTGGTGGTTATTAAGGGTTTTGGGCCCTAGCGGGGTCTCTAAAAGCTGCCCTTACAAGTTCCCGATCAGATTGTATGGTCATCGCTTCACAAGACACAAACGGTTAGCATCAACGAGGGTTAAACTAATCATAGATAATCCGTCCTAGCGGTTGCCCATTCCAAGGGCGTGGCTATTGAATAGATTTAAGTAACTCTGCAGAGGTGTACAAATTTCCCCACACGATGGTGAAGGGTTATGGGATCGCTACGCTAGCCAGAAAACGAAAATTTTCTACCCATAAACCAAGGATCTACTGCTAGTTATAGATCACGGGATTACCACTAGACGCGCGAGGGCAGCGGGCGTCGGCCGTCGACGTAGATGTGCGGCGTCGCGGCGGTGCCGTCGCGATTGGCGTGGTCGTCCGTCACGTCCTCCTCCTCGTGCGGTTCGTCCTTGTGCTCCGGATGCAGCACCTCCGGGGTATCCCACACGTACAGGGAGGAAGCGATGCGCCTCCGGACTGCTAGGTCCGCGAGATGCAAGAGGCGAGGGCGTGGGTGGCGGCGGCTGCCAAAGAGGCGTGGAATTAATTAGGTTTCCAGCCCCGCACCCACCTCTCATTATATAGGCGTCCCTAACAGGGCTCGAGCTGGAGGCCCATTAGAAAACCTAAGCCTCGCCTAATTGGATCAAATCCGAATTAGGCCTCCTTCCCCTTAAGCGTGCGACCCTATGGGCTCACGCACACATAGACATGGCCCGAGTACTCCTACTCGACCAATAGTTGACAAATGACCTCTAGCAAGGCGTGCCAACTCCCATGTGTACGCAATGATCATATCGGGGCGAACCACCACGATCCATGTACTCGCCATTCCCTTGCCACACGATATTTGGTCCAACTCGTGAGTTAACACTTAACCCAAGCACGGCCATGCATTTCTTGATCCAATCAATCGAGTGGTCAGTCATATCTCTCTCTCATGGAGAGGGGCAATTCCATCTTGATTGACTATGTCTCACAAAGATGTTTCTCGACAAACCCGAAGACCACCTTTATAGCTACCGAATTACGGAGTAACGTTTGATAGTCCCTAAGTAGGTCGTTTCACATCTTGAGTACATACGACAATCTCAGGTCTAAGGACATAACGTACATGATGTATAAAGAGATAATAATAATAACATCTCATGTCGGGTCAATCCGGCCCCATGTCATACATGTGCCCACACTATTAGTTTGACATCTCCATGTCTATGACTTGTGAAACATAGTCATCAACTAATCGTGTCTTGATCTAATATTCATGTGTGTTCTCACATGAACTCCGATCGAGGACAATTATTGAATAACCAAACAAGTAAATGAGTTTCACAAACAATTCACATAATTGCTGATCAATACAAGTTGTCTTTAATGGATATTCATGAACACATAATATATCATGGATACAATGAAGGAATACAAATCATCTCTATGATTAGCTCTAGGGCATATTCCCAACAATCTCCCACTTGCACTAGAGTTAATCTTTAAGATATCTAATACCCATCTCTCTCATGTGCGCCTCATGCTTAGGGCTGTGGAAGAGCCTTTGTCAAAGGATCTCGCAACATTCAAATCCGTATGTATCTTGCATATCTTGATTTCACCCCGTTTGATAAACTCGAATGAGGTGAAATTTCCGCGAGACGTGTTTGTTCTTATGGTGATCCCTCGGCTCCTTAGCACATTGCAATCGCGCCACTATTGTCACAATGAAGGTTCAATGGGCCGCTTGCATTCGGAAACACACCAAGCTCAATGAGGAACTTCCTCATCCAAACACCTTCCTTTGCAGCTTCGAAGGCTGCTATGTACTCGACCTCTTTGTAGAATCGGTCACCGTCTCGCTTGGAACTTTTCCAACTAACGGCACCACCATTTATTGTGAGCAGGATATCGATTGAGATTGTGAATCATCTCGTGTCGGTTTGGAAGCTAGCATCGGTGTAACAATTTACAACGAGCTCCTCCTCACCTCCATAGATTAGGAACATATCTTTAGTCCTTCTCAAGTACTTAAGAATATTTTTAACAAGTGTCGGTGACTCTCACCCGGATCGACTTGGTACTGCTTTCATAACACTTAGAGCATATGAGACATCTGGGCGTGTACATATCATGGCATACATGATGGAACCAAGCTGCCGAGGCATATGGAACCTTACTCATGCGCTCTCGCTCATCGCCAGTCGAAGGAGCCGCCGCTTCTTGCTAAAACGCATACCATGTGACATAGGCGGGAACCCTTTCTTGACTGTTCCATGTTGAACCGTTTCAACACCTTGTCTATGTACGTATCTTGGCATAATCCTATTAGCCTCTTTGATCTATCTCTATAGATCTTTATGCCCAAAATGTATCTTTGCTTCTCCCAAATCCTTCATAGAAAATGTATTATTGAGTGAAGTCTTCACGGATTGCAACATTGGAATATCGTTCCCAATCAATAGTATGTCATCCACATACAAGATTAGAAACACAACAGCGCTCCCACTTTCCTTCTTGTATACACAAGGTTCTTCTTCATTCGACAAAAGCCAAGAGCTTTGACCTCTTCATCAAAGCGAATATTCCAACTCGAGATGCTTGCTTCAACCCATAAATGGATTTCTTAAGCTTGCATATTTTTCTAGCATTCTTAGGATCAACAAAACCTTCGGCCGTGTCATATACACGTCCTCTTCCAAATTTCCATTTAGAAAGGCTGTTTTAACATCCATCCGCCATATCTCATAATCGAAATGAGCGACAATTGCTAGAATGATCCGGATAGATTTAAGCATCGCTTCTGAGGCGAGAATGTCTCGTCGTAGTCAACTCCTTGAACTTGCGAAAACCCTTTGTGACAAGTAGGTGCTTTATAGGCGTGAACATTTCCGTCCATATCTCTTTTCTTTTTATAGATCCATTTGCTCTCAATGGGTCTAACCCCATCGGCGGGTCAACCAAGTTCCAAACTTGATTGTCTCCCATGGAATCTATCTCGGATCTCATGGCACCTTGCCATTTCTCGGAATCTGGGTCCATCATAGCTTCCGCATATGTCATAGGTTCGTCATCGTCTAACAATAACACATCCCCATGCAACTCCACGAGTCTAGCGGATCTTCGTGGTAGTGGCGGTGTTACCTTTGCTACTGGTATCTCAACTTGTTACGCTACATTAGCATCACTTTCGTAGAGTCTTGACCTGTTGGCTCATCACGAACTTCTTCAAGATACACCCTTTGTCCACTCTTGTCTCTTTTGAGAAACTCTTTCTCTAAGAAGACACCGTTTCGAGCAACAAACACTTTGCCCTCGATCGGTTGTAAAAGTAATACCCTAAAGTTTCCTTCGGGTATCCACGAAAAACACTTGTCCGACTTGGGTGTTAGTTTATCGATTGAAGTCGTTTGACATAAACTTCACAACCCCAAATCTTTAGAAAAAGACAAGCGGGACTCTTACCGGTCCACATCTCATGTGGTGTCTTAACTACGGACTTAGATGGCACCCTATTTAATGTGAAAGCGGTGTTTCTAGAGCATATCCCCAAAATGATAAAGGTAGGTCACCTTTGGCTCATCATAGGCCGAACCATGTCCAACAAAGTCCGATTACGTCGCTCGGACACACCGTTTCTCGAGGTGTTCCGGGCGGCGTAAGGCGTGGAACAATTCCGCAACTCTTAAGATGATTGCTAAATTCGTGGCTCAAGTATTCGCCTCCACGATCGGATCGCAAGGCCTTAATTTTCTTGCCACGTTGATTCTCTACTTCATTACGAAACTCTTTGAACTTTTCAAAGTCTCGGACTTATGCTTCATTAAGTAGACATAGCCATATCTCTTGAAATCATCGGTGAAAGTAATGAAGTATTGGAATCCGCCTCTCGGCCGTCGTACTCATTGGTCCGCATACATCGGTATGTACTAGTTCCAACAAGTCTGGCGCCCTCTCGGGAAAACCCTTGAAAGGCAACTTGGTCATTTTGCCTAGAAGGCAAGCTTCACATGTCTCGTATGATTCAAAATCAAACGAAGTTAGAAGCCCATCGGTATGGAGCCTCTTCATGCGATTCTCACTTATATGACCCAAACGACAATGCCATATATATGTTTGACTTAACTCATTAAGCCGAGGCCTTTTAGCACTTATATTACAGACGGGTGCATCATCAAGATTTAAAATAAATAACCCATTCACAATGGATCACGAAGCCACAAACATGCCATCTTTAGAGATTACACAACCATTGTTTTCACTCTTAAAGAATAACCATCCTTCATCAAACATGAAGGTGACACAATGTTTCGACTCGGGCTAGGAACAAAATAACAATTATTCAATTCCAAAATAAATCGACGGGCGGATGGAGTTGCATCGTCCCGACGCGAGAGCGACAACTCTTGCATTATTGCCCACGCGGAAGTCAACTTCTCCCTTTCCAACGCTTCTACTTCTTATCATTCCCTGCATTGTATTGCAAATATGAGCAACCGATCCGGTATCAAATACCCAAGAATTAATATAAGAATCAGCGAGGAATATGTCTGTAACATAAACAACAAGAGTACAGGCAGCGGGAGTACCTTTACCACCGCTATCCTTCTTGGTTGCCAAGTACTCCTTGCAGTTTCTTAACCAGTGACCTTTCTTACCACAATGATGGCACGAGAAGAATCGCAGATTGGTCGGCGGGGCTGAGAAGGAGGCTTTGGCTTAGAGGTCTCACCTTTAGCCTTTTCCTTCTTCTTCTTCCAATAAGGATTGCCCCTTTTCTTAAAGTTAGGCTTATTTTGGACCGCCATCACATGGCTAGTGCTGGCACCTTTCTTGATGTCAGCTTCTGCTGTCTTCAGCATGCCACACAGCTCAGTCAAGCCCTTCTCCGCCCCATGCATATGATAGTTCGAGATGAAGTTTCCATAGCTAGGCGGCAGAGATGCAAGAATGAAATCAGTAGCCAACTCTGGGCCTATTGGGAAGCCTAGCTTCTCCAATCTCTGAGTGTAACCAACCATCTTGATTACGTGTGGCCCTACTTGCTGCACCCTCTCGCTAGCTTGCTCTCAACAAGCGCCTTTGAGACATTGAACCTTTCGGTTCTCGCTTGTGTTTGGAACATATCCTTTTTCTCAGCCCGAGAACAATTCTCGAATTCTGAGATCCAATCCGCATAGTTTGTTCCATTCAACTTATCTTTCTCAAGAACCGAACATAAAGTAAATGGTTGATTGTTAGGCGCCATTTATCTACAACAGAAATAATGCAAAAATACTAAGACAATGTATCCAAGATAGAGTAAAAACATATTAACATTTAATAGAATGTACTCCCACTAAAATCAATATCCCTCAATTGATACTTAGTGATTCAAGACCCACAACTAACAAGTCGACTAGTGAGCTTTAGCATCACCGCTAGAAGACATGGTAGATCGGTAAGCAACTCTTTGCTAATCATATCACATATGACTCTTGTTGTTGGGTAGCATCTCTATGCTAACGCCAACTGTCATGCTCAAGATCCCTAACCGTTAGGATGATCTTGTTTAAGTAACCAAACCTTTCGCAGTAAGTATCCGATACGAACCTGCCTAGTTAGGGAAAACCGATGGTACCCTAATTTTATAGGCCCACCACCGATTGTACAAGACTTGTGACAGTGCAAGGTTTGGGGGAGCATCAAAACTTAAAACATTTGCCGAGGGATCGTTCTACTTCACTATCGTATGTAGACAAAAAAACATAGTCGCGTGAAAGTAGAACACGATAAGAATGACATTAAATAGTTGTGACTTGGTATGGTCTTATATCACTTTGGGGATCTCCATCTCCAATGAACTGTTCATCATGATGATCTCCATCTCCATGATCGGTGTATGCCATCCTCCAGTGATGAATCTGCTAAGACTAGTCTATACTAGCGCAGAAAATAACAATTTACATGTGCGTTCATCACTATTTGGCACGCGGAGCCATTTACATCAAGTGGACAATATATCGGTGGCTCAGCCATATTGTCATCCTCACGACATGCAAGTCATGAATTAATTACATACATACATGCATCTCATACATATACGAGACCATACCGGTCACATAATCCTGCAAAAACGGCTTTAACCGATTCCGGCGTCTAAAATTTGACGGGCCGAAAACATTATTTTGTAAGCTGATTTTCGCAATTCTAATTTCGTCGAAAGCGGACAAAGTTGTGACGGTTGGATGTAACTTTTTCGTTCTCAACGATTTTTCGTTTAGAGTTCGTCTCAATCCGAGTTACGGATCAAAAGTTATATTTGGTCAAACTCGGCCGACGATCGGTGTTAGATCAAATCTACCACCACCGCAAGCTTCGCATCACATGCGCCCGACCAGAGCCATGACCTAGGTTCGATTCGATCAATCTTATTGATCTCAAACTCGCCTTTCTTGGGTTTTACATGTATCACTTAACTCCGATGGCGGAATTCCGGCCGGTAGGGAGTAGATCGAACAAGACGGTCGCGGCAAGACCACGAACCGAGATCGAGACTCATCTACAACCGCGCATATCACCATATGCACACATCCGAATCTATAACGACGCAGCTATGGCTTTGATTTGAAGGGTTATGGGATCGCTACGCTAGCCGTAAAACGAAAATTTTCTACCCATAAACCAAGGATCTACCGCTAGTTATAGATCACGGATTACCACTAGACGAGGAGCAGCGGAAGGCGTCGGCCGTCGACGTAGATATGCGCGTCGCAGCGAGTGCCGTCTTGATGGCGTGGTCGTCCGTCACGTCCTCCTCCTCGTGCGGTTCGTCCTTGTGCTCCGGATGCAAAGACACCTCCGAGGTATCCCACACGTACGGGGGGAGGCGATGCGCCTCCGGACTGCTAGGTCCGCGAGATGCAAGAGGCGAGGGCGTGGGTGGCGGCGGCGCCAAAGAGGCGTGGAATTAATTAGGTTTCCGGCCCGCACCCACCTCTCATTATATAGGCGTCCCTAACGGGCTCCCGATTTGGAGGCCCATTAGAAAACCTAAGCCTCGCCTAATTGGATCAAATCCGAATTAGGCCTCCTTCCCTTAAGCGTGCGACCCTATGGGCTCACGCACACATAGACATGGCCCGAGTACTCCTACTCGACCAATAGTTGACAGCGGCCTCTAGCAAGACGTGCCAACTCCCATGTGTACGCAATGATCATATCAGACGAACCACCACGATCCATGTACTCGCCATTCCCTTGCCACACGATATTTGGTCCAACTTCGTGAGTTAACACTTAACTTAAGCACGGCCATGCATTTCTTGATCCAATCAATCGAGTGGTCCAGTCATATCTCTCTCTCATGGAGAGGGGCAATTCCATCTTGATTGACTATGTCTCACAGCATGTTTCTCGACAAACCCGAAGACCACCTTTATAGCTACCCAATTACGGAGTAACGTTTGATAGTCCCTAAGTAGGTCGTTTCACATCTTGAGTACATACGACAATCTCAGGTCTAAGGACATAACGTACATGATGTATAAAGAGATAATAATAATAACATCTCATGTCGGGTCAATCCAGCCCCATGTCATACATGTGCCCACACTATTAGTTTGACATCTCCATGTCTATGACTTGTGAAACATAGTCATCAACTAATACGTGTGCTGATCTAATATTCATGTGTGTTCTCACATGAACTCCGATCGAGGACAATTATTGAATAACCAAACAAGTAAATGAGTTTCACAAACAATTCACATAATTCTTTGATCAATACAAGTTGTCTTTAATGGATATTCATGAACACATAATATATCATGGATACAATGAAGGAATACAAATCATCTCTATGATTAGCTCTAGGGCATATTCCCAACAGATGGACATACTCTCCTCGTGATCAGCTAGCAAGAATAGTCCAACAAGATCCCGTACACGCCCGGCAGACCATCCTAGGTTTCCATATAGTTCCCACCACGGTTTCTCGGGGATTGGAAGGATAACACGCCACCCCGAGGATGACGCATCATCCCTAGACAATATGGTGATACCAAATCACCCACGGCTTTACGGGTAATACCTAATTACCCAACCTATCTTTGTCAACACGTAACCCAATCATAATCATCAATATGTGCCTTTAGCCTTTGCGCCCATCAAGCGCCCACACACTTACGTGGAAGACCACTTTCGGCATCCACGCCAACCGGACAATGGGGCCACTCTCCCCACGTGCGCTCTTGATAGACCGTTTGCCTTCGCCGGCCTCCTAGATTAGAAACTATACTTTGACCTAAGGGGTGTGAGATCGGTCGTCCCATCTCGAACATGCGAATGTCGTACTAGGGGATGGTCTATGAACCGGTCCTTAGGGAGGCGAGCATCTCTGCGGGATTCATCCCCGATTGTGACTAGTCCACCTCCATGTAGACTATCACCACTCACCTTTTTGTTGGATGGTTCACATCATTAAAGGTTCCATTGGTCTCACTTAGTCATGTTATATCACTATACATCCTTTAATAAACCATGATTATCATCTTATAACAAGTAGATTGATTAATTAGGTCGACATTATTAAGGGGGTAAGGACTTGCCTTGATCATCATTGCAGTCCGGCTCAGGAACGTAATCGGGGTCGTCTACTTCCTGATCGAGGTCTTCATCGGCTACTCTCGCGTACGGCGATGATTACACAAAATTATCAGGGCAATTGAATAGCGACAAAATGAACCATGTGATGATGTATAAAACCAGTAGCAATGGATAAAGCTCGAATTTAGAAAAATACTAGAAGTGGTTTGACCCAATTTGGAGTTACGGTTCGGGAGTTATGATTTTCCGAAGCTTAATTCGGTTAATAAACATGGTGGGATTTTTATGTCATTATTTTATTGATGCAAAAATACAATAAAAATCATGACAATTATCTCCACATGATCTAGTTTATTTACATATTTTTGCTAAAATTTTCTCAAGTCCGGATTGGTACTTATAGCATTAGGGGTACACAATCTCGGGTAGGCCTAGCAATTTCCATCCTGTTCTCTCTGTACTCATCCACTGCGACCGACCGGTGGGTCGGCACGGCCACGTGGCGAGAACGGAGGAAGGATGGTGGCGTAACGGATGGGACGCGTGGCGGCTCTGGTTGGTTCCGGGTGGCGTCGGGGACGGCGGGGGTGGCCGGCGTCGTGGCGCCGCCCGATCTGTCGCACCCGACGGCGGAGCCCTCGCCCGGCATTCGGCGAATGGCCTTCCGACCCGCGGAAGCTCACCGTGAGGGTCCCTTGGACTCCGCGCTGCCCCGGACTTCGATGGTGGGGGTCGGGCGGCGGTCGAGGGGGCTCCCACCTCGGTGGCGGCGTGTGCGGGGCGGTCGTCGGCGACGGCGGCTCTCCCGTCCCACCGTTACACTGCACTCACCGGGCTTGGCGTGTGTTGGTAAATGTTATCCTACAGAATTATTTATAATTTGTATAGTGCAGCGAACAAATACGGTGAGCATTTCACCCGAGGGAGGGTTTTAAATATCGAATCCACGGGGAGGATGGTATAAGGATCATTGAGGCATTTAACTAATCCCTGAGCGGCAATCAAGGACGGGAAAGGGTCAAGAGATAAGAAGATTCCTATGGTTCTCTAGTTCTTATTATCGCAAGCTATGTTGATATTGTTCTTAAAGGGACAAACTCAAAGGAAAGTAAGGGCGAAACTTACTATTCCCCGGCAAAATTGTCCCTACGTGTCCTATCGACGGGAGGTGGAATCCAAAGGAATCAATGGTACTTTGTCACTACCACGAACTACCACCATCCGGACAAGTAGGGTGCATTCATAAGTAACTTTGATCTAGGCACCACGCCTACACCTAAGTAAACCCCTCTAATCTATAGATTCCACAGATTAAAGTACTCAAAGAGTTATGAACATTAAGAATAATACTAACACCGAAGATAATATGATACTTACTCAAATAAGAAGTTGATCCACACCACGAAGTCTCGGGATCAAGCGCCATAGGCTCTTGATCCCAGAGGTACAAGCATAGAGGAGTCACCGACATGTCCAGGTGCTTCCCCTTCTTCTCCTCCACTCACCTTTTTGCTCTCAAGAATAGATCTAGAACTATTAGGTTCATTGATCTAATCTCTCAACTTGATATTCACTCATGATTAGATCTAGTCTAATCTAGTTCTAATGATATGTCTAATTAAGCTCTAATTACATGTCTAATTCTACTTCACTAATCCCTTAGAGAGACGAGATCCATTCAAGGGATCCCTCTACAACTAAGAGTTAATGAGATAGAATGAGATAGTAATGAATTAGGGTTTCACCACAGGGGGGGGGGTCTTCTTATATAGGCCTTGGCGATGAACGTGAACCCTTGGATCAAACCGACCTTGGCAACGGTGTAGATACAACCTCAAAGTCGGTAGTAAGCGCCATAGGAAGGAGACACCGCGGCGAGGTGGGACCCACCTGGCGGCCGGCCATATTGGCTCTGGCGGCCGCCAGTGCCCTGGCTCCTCTCGGACTCTGGTTCCTTCCGGTGTTCTCTGGTACTTTCTAGAATGTTTTAGTCCACTTTTCGGGTTGAATTACTTCACGGCCAAGTCTTGTCATCATATGTCTTGTTTATTAGGAACTTTCTCCATTATTCTCTGCATTTTATCTGTTAAGTCCACGAAAATATATAAATCACCAAAACTCATGGAATTATGTTAGTTTATACCCCTAGACTTATGTTGATATTCATTTTAAGCCCTTATGCATGTTTAATTTACTAGTAATTTTATGCTATAACAGGTGTCAACAGCGTGTGAGGGAAATGATAGGGAGGGGTTTAGGAGGCGCACCGACTTGCCAATTGCACTCGGCGTCGACCCCACGGCGCCTTCTTCGCGACCTAGCTCCGCGGCGGGAGGTTTGGATTTGGGGAAACTTCGGACTACGGCCGAGGGGAAGAGGGAGAGGGTTGCAAGCGCGAGCACCGCGTGTTCCGGCCCCCCCACGGAGCTCTTCTTCTTTGGGGCGAGGTCGGGGGCTCGCCGGGTCGGCTATTTATAGCCGCGCGCCGGTGGGTGCTCCGGCGGGATATTTCCGCCCGCCCGATCTTCCCGGCATCCGGCGTGGCTGGTGGACTCGCTTGCTCCTCCGCTCCGCCTCGGTGTCCGGTTCCGGTCGGCTAGCTGGCCATGGCGGTGGTCGTTGTCGGGCTCGCCCGGCAAGGCGGGGTTGGGCTCGTTGTCGCGTCGCCGGCGCTGGCGCATCGATGGCAGCGCCGAGCCGCCTGTTCCCTCTCGTCCGGCTCGCGTGGCGCCGTGCTTGAGCGTGCCCGTGTCTTCTCCTCCGGCATCGACAACCGGCGCAGCGGCGCCGTGCTTGGGTCGTCGACGGCGCATCGGGCAAGAAGGGGGGAGCGGGGCCTGTTCGTCGGTGATAGGAAGGAAAGAGGTGGGGTGGGCCGGATGGCCTGGTGTTGGGCCGGCCCGTCGGAAAGAGGAGGAGAGGAGAGAATGGGGAGATGGGCCGGGCTGGTTTACTTCTTTTCTCTTCTCTTCTTTTTCTCTTTTCTTTTCTCTCTCACTTTCCCATTTCCTTAGTTCTTTTATTTATGTAACTCCATTTAGGTTTCACCAAAAATTCTTAAATATATTTAGGAGTCAAGATAAAATAGAAACTACCAAAATGTCGAGTCAAAACATGATTATCGAAAAAGTTCAAATTTTTAGCGAATTTTAGAACGGGTCAAAAATAGGGTGTTCTGACTTTCCTATCACTCGCACTTACCAAAGCTAATGAGCTTGTGAAGAAGATGGCTTCCAACCGGACTTGGAACGAAGAGCATCAACCCATAGCAACAGCATTAGGGGAATGCACCAGCTTAAGGAGATAGATATTCTATTTGCAAAGATGGACCTAATAATGAGGAAGCTTGAAGAAAGAGCTCCACGAGAGGAAGGAAGTCATGCAAATTCTTGATTCTCGCATGACATGTGAAGAATGTGGCAACACAGGGCACACAGGCAAGAACTGCCCAGATATTGAAGAGGATGTGAACTACATCAACAATAACAACAACTATCGTCCTCAACAGAATCAAAGTTGGAACCAACAGAGGCCCAACTACCAAGGTAACTACTCAGGTAATTATCAAGATAATAATTTCAATAATAATTACAATCAGCCTTCCTTGAGAGACCTCATCCTGAACCAAGGTAAGACCATGGAGAACCTATCTAGGAAGTTAGCTTCCAATGATAAGATGCTAGAAACTATTAATAATAGAATGGATAGCTTTTCTTCTGTAATTAAGAATTAGTATAGCTTTAATAAGATGATAGAGTCTTAGATTTCTTAGCTGGCTACTTCTGTTCCACTAACCATGCTAGGTAAGATTCTGGGCCAGCCGGAAGAATTAGAATCTGCAAACCTTATCGATATATTCAATGCAGGTCACTACTATAAAGATTTTGTAAGGAGCGATTGGCTGGACGACTCCTTACCACCCAAGAGAGGAGATCTAGGGAGGCCAGTCACCACCATCTAGATTGGACCGCACGTGTTCGAGAACACGCTATGTGACTTCAGCTCAAGCATCAATATCATGCCTAAGGTAATTTATGAGAAAATTCATGGTGATCCATTATTGTACACAACCATATGCTTGCAGCTTGCAGACCAGTCACTTTGCTACCCCAAGGGAATACTTAAAGACGTTTGTATAAGGGTTAGACACTCGTGCGTGCCAGCAGACTTTGCGGTAATTGAAACAGGCGGAGATAAGAGGGCACCAATCATATTGGGCCGACCATTCTTGAGCACAGCTAAAGCTATCATCTACGCCAACAGTGCAAAGATCTGTTTCACCATCAAGGGGAGAAAGGAGAGATTCACCTTCAAGAACCGGACACTTACATCACCTGCTCACCCACAAACACCATACTACTATGAGTTGACACAAGAACCTACGATCAAGACCATCAAGAAAAGGAGGAATAAGAATAAGAACAAGAAGACTCAGTCTACAAAAGTAATGATGATCAACCCTGTATGATCTGAACACGATTATCTACTCAAATCTTCAATGCTATGCAAACTAGAAGATCCAGGTGTCCTGACTATAGCATGCTCCATCGACCAGTTGACCTTCAACAACTCCTATTGCGATACAGGATCCAGCATCAACTTAATGGCAAAGGTAATGTATAAATTAATATTTGGTAAAATGCCTTTGTACCCAACATATGTGCAGCTGCAGATGATGAACCAATCGTTTTGATTTTTGGAAGGAATTGCTAGAGACGTACCCATACAAATCAATGAGCACTATGTCCCCACTGACTTCTTAGTCATGGACATAGGGGAAGAACAGGATCCACCTCTAGTGCTAGGGAGACCATT
The DNA here is from genome assembly GCA_015847255.1 of Hyparrhenia diplandra. Lineage (NCBI taxonomy): Eukaryota > Viridiplantae > Streptophyta > Magnoliopsida > Poales > Poaceae > Hyparrhenia > Hyparrhenia diplandra. The sequence goes on from JADLZK010011816.1 coordinate 198,781, forward strand.
CCTCAACACTACACGCGCCATCATCTACATCTGATCAGGAGAGATCCACTTCCAGTTCCATATAGAAAAGGTACATTTGTACTTTAATAGTTATAATAATTATGAATAGCCAAAGAAGAACAGGTTAGCTCAAAGCCGCCAAAAGAAGCAACTCTTGAAGATCCAAGAGGCGAAGAAGAAGAAGAAGAAAAGGTGGAAGAACCAACCACTCCAAAGAAGAGCCCACCGGCCAAGCAAAGGTGGAAGAAGAAAGAGACATCTCCCGGTACATCATCGGAAGAGACATCAATGAATCATCGCCACCTTATGTGACAATTGATGAACCACAGGAAGAATGAACGAGAACTAGAGGTCAGTTCGAAGGACTCTAAATCGCCGAACCCTCACCGAAAAGTAACTCGGTAGTTATCCATATTTTATTCTAAGCATTGCAAATTTACTTATTGCATATCATATTTACCTCTCGCATCCGCATTAGAAAATAAAAAAATATGTTCTTGCTTTGCATCAAGAAAAGTATAAAGCCCCATGTGAAGAAGTTCGAGGTGTATGCACCCTCGGGTATATTTCTTTGTGGTGGCATAAAAATAAAATAAAGATACATTCATTCAATATGGTTCTTTATCTCTTCCTTTCTTTGAAAACCCCCAAAAAAAATATTAATCTTTGCTTGATCTAGTAAAAGATTATTCCCAAGCAACTAAAAAGCAACGGGGCCAACCGCTAACGCTTATCAAGTTCCACTAGCTTTGTTGTCTATTTGAGTTTAGCGAGTAATTCAAGGGAGAGAGACATGATAGGTTGACACCCTCATCATTTGTCTACCTCAACTTCCACATCATCAACCCGACATGTCAATCTAGCTTGGGGAGAGCATCCCGGTTATCACGATAAGTATCCCGTTACTATATTATTAGCTTATATATCATTTTACTTTGTTTGCAAAAGAATCTAGTCTCTATAGTCTTTTAAAGAATTTTTTAGAGTGTGAGAATAAATGATCAAGAGAGTGTACACCCGGTTTGCTTTTGCTCAACTAAAATAAACCTTAAAACATGGAGATGATGAATAGTTGCTTCATCATAATTTCTTTCAAGTACCTAGCTTTCAAGCTTAATTTCCCTTGAGCCTTTAATGGAAACCGCTTTGACTTGAGATTTGCTCACGAACACGAAACCTATGGGTTGAAAATGCTTGCTCTGAAGTCTAGGTGATTGTGGATATGATATATGAAAGTTTGAGCTGTTGTTTCTCTTCTTGCTAGTGACACTAGATTTACGGAGATTTATTTTGAAAATTAAAAAGTGCACATGATGAGTTCTGTATGACAGAGTGTTAAAACTCCTACCACAGCCTTATATACATGCTCTTTAGATAGAAAAACCCTTTTTAATATAGGCTGCTTACCTTGCATTGAGTTTGGTCAATCTTTGTCGACCCATAGAAACTTGTCGTGCTGCTACTCATACACTCTACTCCACTACACTCCAATTCCACTCAACTCTATTCTACTTGCGTTTATGCAACTTCAAAGTACGCATCCACCAAATGTCCACATAGATCCACCAAAAATATTCTACTCCTACCCTAGGAGAGAGCAACCAAAAATATTTCCCACACATATATCCACTTAGCCAACATCTTATAAAGCTCCTTTATCCTTATTTTTATCTCTCTACAAGTTTTTTTTTTTTGCAAAGAGAGGCTTGGGTTGTATAAAAAAAAAAAGAGAGAAAAGAAAAAAAAAATAAAAATAAAAGGAGAGTAAAAAAATAGACAAGTGTCCGCTATGAAAACAATGGGTACTTAGATGCCCGCCTCTCCATAAAAAAAGAAAAAGAAAGAGAGAGAGAGTATACAGCCCAGGTTCTCCCAAATACTTTCAAAGTTCTAGAAAGAGAGATATGTTTCCTACAGGAGCAAAGTAGGATTAAGCTTTCACTTCATTTGCCTCATACACCTACCATCATATCCATTCCACTACACCATACACATGCATATGCAGTATGACTCGTAACTTTGGATCCATTGCTTGACTTTATAATATATGCTTAGTAAGTAGATTTAGTTTTCTCCCACCTATGAGCTCCACATATAAGCCTTCGATATAGGGTGAGAGAGAAGGCATAGTGTCCTACTGCCTTAGTCCAAAAATACTACATATTATGAGAGAAAGGCAAACCAACCTTATTGCCTTAGTGAGGATCCACAAATACCATAAATGAGAGACTTGAAAGGGTCATACAAAAGGAACTTTGAGTTCAATTTTGAAAACTTACAAAAAAACTTTAGAATGACGGTTGATCGAAGGGTGCGAGAACCTGATGTCTCACTTGATTGTTCTATCTTTCAATTACCCAAGATCTTAAGAAAAGGCTATAAGCTCCACAGTTAAAGGTAATATGGGTGAGTTGAAGGTTAAAAAAGTTTATTATGATCCGGAGGAGAAATTTTATTTGGAAGCATGTGTACTTTTGAGGCGTGAAAGCGTTGAACAACTCCTGATCCAACACTAAGTATGAGTATAAGTTTTGCTAGGGACTAGCAAAAGGTAAGCTTGGGGGAGCTTGTTGGTATCTTTTATTGCATAATATTAATAGTCAACTAAACATGAAATAAGGGCTTAAAATAAATATCAATATAGTTTAGGGGCCTGACTAATAGAATTCCATGAGTTTTGGTGATTTATATATTTTCAGGGATTAAACAGGAAAAGGCCAGAGTTTGCAAGCCATACGATGTAAAAGACTTATCCGCAAAGCAACTCAACTTGGCTACCATGAAAGAACACTCTAGAAGATCTCGGAAGACGAGGTCGAGAAGGTGAGACCCACGGCATAGGCCCGGCTTCGGCCGAGCTAGGGGGCAGTCGCCGAGCTCTAGCCCCACCTGTCAGCCTCCTCCTTCTTCTTATGTCGGTTCACCACCGCCATTGAGGAGAGATCTAAGCCCTTGATTAAGGTCGGTTTGATCCGAGGGCCACGGTGCATCCTCAGGGGCTATATAACAAGACCCCCGCCCCCTGGGTGAAACCCTAAGTCATTCTCATTCATTCCATTCAAGTCCCATCATCAAGACACCAAGTCAAGATCCTAAGCCCTAGTTCCACCATAATTAGAGCATTAGCTATCTAGGCTAGTTCTAGAGGAAGTCAAGCTTGCCTTGGATTCACGATCGTCAAGAAGTAGCGAAAGCCGAGCTTCTTGTGGCTTCTCTCTTGTATCTAATTTATAGGTATTTGGTTAGTTACATTTGTTATGACGTTATTCTATTCAATGATTATATTCTTAGTTATATGTTCCCATGTTTATTATGATTATATATCTAGTTTAGCTAGATTGTCTTCATATTCAAGCATGGAGTCATATGGCGCCCACTTAGGTGCACTCTTTGTGGGTGGTCAACAATGTGTAAACGTGGTGTTTATACAACGTTTGCCTACGACGCACCCTACATTCCGGGTTACGTGGTAGATCATGGTTGTGACATTACCATTGAGTCCTCTGTAGTCCACACTCTGAATGTAGGTTTAGTTGAGCTTTATTACTATTATAGACTTGCTCGTTCTTGATCTTCCTTAGTAATATTCACCACGTGTAGATATATTGCTTTCTTACCATGATTATTTGATGTATTGCACTAATCGTAGTTTATATTGACATATGATTAGGAGTAACTTAGGAATATTAAATGCGCTCTACCTATACCATGTTAATATTGCCTTTTATGATACATTCTAGTGGCATACCATGATCTTTGACTTGGCAGTTATCATATTGTTTATCATTATCTTTATTATGTGACTTATCCTGGTTTGAGTTTAGTTAGATTCATATGGTTTACTCTACGTTACCATACCGCAAGTGAATCAATCAATCTACCCATAAGCCTATCCCTTCCCTGTGGTAAAATATAAATACGATACGGACTTACTCGGTGGAGTGCTACAATGGTATTTCTATCTCATGCGTTTTGTGAGATATTATTCCTATTATTTCAGAATTCAAGTGGCATATTAAGAATACCATACACATATTTCTTAGCATTGCTGCTAGGTTTTGACACCTGTTATAGCATAATATTAATAGTCAACTAAATATGAAATAAGGGCGTAAAATGAATATCAACATAGACTAGGGGATTTACTAACATAATTCCACAAGCTTTGGTGATTTATATATTTTTAGGGACTTAATAGATAAATGCAGAGAAGAATGGAGAAAGTTTCGGAAGATACATCTCATATGATGACAGGACTTAACCGTGAAGTAACTCAACCCAAAATGTGGATTAAAACACTCTAGAAGATACCGAAGACACGGAAGAGACGAGAGGCCGAGAGGGAGACTCGGCTTTGGCGGCCGCCAGTGACATTTAGGCCGGCCGCTAGGCTACAAAGTTTTAATCTAGCCCATCTTCGTAGGTCGGGTTTGTAACCGACTTTGAGGTTGTATCTACACCGTTGCCAAGGTCGGTTTGATCCAAGGGCTATCGTTCATCACCAAGGCCTATATAAGAAGACCCCCTGACCCCAGGGTGAAACCCTAACTCATTCTAATTCATTCTATTTCATTATCTCTTAGTTGTAGAGGTATCCCAAAGTAAGGATAACCTCTCTCTAAGGGATTAGTGAATTAGAAGAAGATTAGAAGAGGATTAGCCATGTAATTAGAAGTAGATTAGCTATGTAATTAGAAGTAGATTAGATCTAACTTAGATCTAATCAAGACTAAAGGAGAGTTGAGCTATACTTTGGTTCGGAGAGATGTCTACAGAGATTGGTATGTTTCATATCTTATCTTTGGAAGATTTATGCTTCATATATTTATCTTCTCTATTTACATCCATGATCTTTATATAATTGGTTAAGCATAGTTGTTATGTTATTGCATGGGATCTCATTTCGTATTGAGGGCTCTAGTTATGCTAGGTAGCTAGAGTTGTAATCGATAGTGTAGACATGGTGTCTAGACTATAGGTTACCTGAGGTTACGCCCAAACCTACGGATAGTTGTGGTAGCCCTAGGGGTGACAGCTCTGTAAGGCCTTTGTAGTCCACCACGTATGGGTTGGTGTTTTTTCGTAGAGCTTTAGGTGACCTTCTCCCAACTACCTTCTTCCCAGTCTTTCTCGAGAGTTGGAAAGGAACTGTTGCTCCAAAGTGCAATAGTGTAATTGCTATCATAGAACCTTAGTAATAGAGAAGTGCGTAGGAACCTTAATCTCTCTTTGACCTCTTGATTAGTTTAATTATTCTTTGACATCTTAGGTAGCTTATTATTTTATGCTTTGATATTAATTATCCTTTAACATTTACCCCTCACTATAGTCTAGTGGTTTGCTAAGTTAGTAGATGCATGATTGTGACTTATTAGATTCTCTAGCCAAAGCTTCCCCTGTGGATACGATACTCTAGAATACTCATCCTAGGGAAAAGCTACAATGGTAGGTGTTCACGTAAACTGCGAGAATCCTTCATATTCTTTTAGCACTTAACAAATGCCAACAAGCTTTTTTTGGCCGATTTGTTGGGAAGCAATTGGCCTAAAGATTCTAATGATGATCATGATGTCTACGCTAATTTAGTGTATCACTAGCTTTAGTAGGATTATCCTTGTTACGTTGAATTGTGGAATAGACGGGACAAAAGATGTCGTTGCGATCTTCCGACAAGATTCCACAAGAAAAGAAACATTGAAGAACCCAGGGTGCCACGATCATTCAAGATTCATCACATTGGAGCCCTGCTATCTCAAGGTATGTATTTAAATATATTATTCTAACCATGTATAGATTGAAGAAGAAGTCGTAGTCACAAGAATTCAATGCACTCATCTCAAGTGACGTACATAGAAGCTGCACATCGTGGTAAGTATGATTAATAAAGGTGAGAAAGTCTTGCTCATGGACTATAAATAGATTGAGTAGCTAACATTTAATTTCTTGCATTGCATTACATGTTTACTTAATCAACTCATGCATTCACTCCGCTTAGTCTATGTTTTATTATAGTAGATCCATTGCATGTTTAGTTCCTTTGTATCCATCCATGTCGTTTGCATCTAAAAAAAATCCTCACCATGATCATGCTCTTTCATCTCTAATTGGACAAATCTCTATAAATGCTTTCATGTTACCTTTGTTTGCTATAGTATGCTTTGGTTTGGAATTACGCTTAAGAGTATTTCCAAAGGCTTTTAAATTAAGTGTGGTGCTTAGGTTAAAATGTCTTCCTTAATTAAATTAGACATGGAGTCTAATTTGGTTATTGAACTAAGAATTGCTTGCGTAGACATTGGATATTTTGTTGGACTAACCCATACGGAGAACTCCCAAATCTAATTGGGGTAAGTCAAGAGATAAACTCGGATCAGAGATGAAGCAAGGCTTATGGAGAACTCTAACCTTGTGCAAAAGACACGGCTCATTCATCATTAATGGAAGAATTCATCATTAATGGAAGAACTGTAAGTATCAAATATCATTCATTACGTCTTTTTGCTACAAGTTATCTTTGCCTTGATCCACATGCTAGAGTGCGATCATATAAATAAAGTTTGCTATAAGGCATGATAAATAGAATCTGTGCTAAGGTAATCAAACAACCACCTTTTTATTAGCATAGATGAGATCTTATAAACTTTGGATAACAACCCCTGCTTCAAACTTGTTGTATTCCCCGGGTATGTGTCCACTAATATTTTGCAGAAATAGAATCTGTGCTATGTCTATTCAATGAAGAAGAGTGTCATACAACATGATATAAAAGAAAAGCTCTCACTTTCGAAGGAAGTGGATGGACAAAGCAATAGGGCTATAAGAACATCAAAAAGACAGGTAAGTGAATATAAATCTCATATTTTATATATAGCTTGTCTTATGTTCTCCATTAAAAATAAAAAAAAAAAATTATATATCGAGCACATGAAGGCTCATGCTAAAAGAAACATGTTCCTAGGACAAGTTCCTTTCGGGTATTTTAGGTCACTAACCTTGCAGGAACAAAGGATAAACAACATCTAAGGACATGGTGATTGCAACACACGAATAGGGATGGTTCAAAGCATTCACACTTAAAGTCGAGTGACGGGAAGGTTCAAGCATGGGGGAGGAAGGTCGACTCCTCTATACTCCTCCTCTTCGCAAGCTCCCGTCCACTCGACATCTTTGGTTTGCAATCCCTTTACTCACAATTACTTTATCTCTCTAAAGTTTGAATGGTTAATAGATGTCATGCATAAAAATCAAACTTAAGATTTCATAAAATTTCCAATTAGAGAGAAAGTTATAGTGAGTATATAAAATATCCAATCAACACTTCTTCGGCATAAAAGTAACCTTAAGCTCCATGACAGTTCTACCCTTGTTTACAATTACTTCTATTCCTTCGGGTATATGTTGTCAACTAATATTACAGGGAATAAAATCATGAGAGGAGCAAAAAGGTCTAAGCACAATTTAATGACAAGAAAGAAGGGACGATGCAATAAAGAAGACAAGTGAAGAACAAAATACACAAGAGGCCACGTAAGAAGAAAAGCTTTTGAGCGGAAGAATAGGATCACCACAAGGTGCTACGCTATCACACTCCAATAATAAGGTAACATCTTGAGGTAAGTTGTCATTAATTAAGCTTTATCTTAATTATGGTTTGTTCATAAATAAAGAACTAAACATGTTGGAATAACAACCTTGCTTGATCTAGCTTATTAGCTCAACATGTTTTGTTTCTTTAGTTGTTCCTACTACCACTCTCTTGTGCTTATAGTCCTAATCTTGTAAGCGAGAATGATGCTTACCTTGTTTTTGGAAGAACATAATCATAATCATGCTTTTGATGTTTAGATAAGAAAACCCTTCCAAGAATCAATGAGTTTGATTCGATCGATGAAAGTTTTTAACCACAAACAATCATGCTTAATCTTCCGATCTTGTCACCCAAGATAGGTTTAAGAAAAGCATATAATAAATCAACTCTATCTTGTTTGTTGTGCCTATGGTAAGAGAAGAATGAATGAAGTTTTGGTTACATTTGGTGTTTTCCCACCAACAGCCCATGCACTTGATCTCTACCATGACTTTGCAAGCAAGACACACTTTGAGCAAAAAGGTGGAGAAGCCTATCGGACTCTCCAAAAACTCAACAAGTGAATGTCTTGCAAGTGTGCACACAAAACAAGATGCTGCCTACGTTTAACTCCACTCATAAGACTAGCAAAGAATAAGGGTGGCGTTGTCCTTCACCATCTCAAGGAGCACAACCAAGATCAGATAATATACTCAAGGAAACAACAAGGTAAAAAGTCTCGTTCAGAGGACTTAAAACAACGAATCCTCGCCGAAAAGGTAAGATTAGTAGTTATCCATATTTACTTTATTGCATTGCATAATTGTTTTCCTTGCATATTTACATTATAGCACTAGCCTTGCATTAGAAAAGAAAATAAATATTTGTTTGTTGCATATACTTTGAAAAAAAACTCTAAGCCCCATGTGAGTAATCTTGTGGTGTGTAACAACCCACAAGGATATTTATTGTGGTGGCATAAAAATAAAATAAATATGCATGTATCATCATTCTTTATCTTGCATAGAAAATTCAAAAATATTTATCTTTCTTTGAACTCTTGTCTTAAAAGGAATAATCCTAATCATTGGCAATAAGAAGCAACGTGGCTAACCCCTAACACTTAATCAAGTTCCACTAGCTTTATTGTCTATTTGAGTTCAGCAGGATTTCAAGGAAGAGAGACATAACACATATGGTGTCCAGCGTTAAAGAAGATCAATCAGCCACTGTCACTATTTATCTCTACTTCCAACCATCAAGAACATTGAAGACTATGTCAACATCCGGCTTGGGGAGTGCAACCCCATGTATCGAATAAGTATCCCTTTACCTTATTTAATTTTAGCTAGTTTTGTTTGCTTTATTAGAAAGATATAAAAGATGCATAATTATGGAAACTAAATAAATAGAGTCTATATAGTCTTTATTAAGAGTCTTTATTAGAGTGTGAGAATAAAATAAACTCTGAAGATAATCTCTAGCCTTGGAGATGATGAATAGTTGCTCCGTCGTAATTCCTTTCAAGTACCTACCTTTCAAGCTTAATTTCTCTCGAGCTTTTAATGCAATTGATTTGATTTGAGATTTGCTCGATCCCGAAACCCGTAGGTAGCAAATGCTTGCTCTAAAGTCTAGGTGATTGACTGATATGATATATGAGAGTCTGAGCTGCTATTTATCTTACTCCTAGTGATACTAGTGTGGGGGGATAAACCCCTATCCCCTCACGGGCGACATTGGGTTAGGCCCCTCGGGCTGGTCCAGGACGACAGGTTGAAGACTCTGGCGTTAGAAGATCGCTATCGGAGATCACGGCCTAAACTTGGACGCCAAGATAGTTACCTAGTATAGCTCTATCGTAATCACTACATATTTTCCTATTGTAACCGATCGGGATAAACCTTGTCGGGATAGATCCGACTTGTAACCCAACTCCCCGGACTATATAAGGAGGGCAGGGGATTCCCCTCCCGAGGGACAAGAAATTCTCAATCAATCAATGCAAACTAAGCAGGCGTAGGTTTTACGCCATCAAGGCGGCGAACCAGGTAAAACCCGTGTGTTTTGTCCTTCGCCCGTTACGCTTAACATCCCGTTAGTCGTCTAGCATACCTTCACGCTCAAATCTACTAGCCGGGTACCTCGCTAGACTATCGTCGTTAAACCGGCGGCGGTTGGTGCTGTTGAGAGGGTGCGCCGACATCATGACTAACAAGATGGTGATCTTCCCCGATTCCATGGCGGACGACCTAATGGAAGACATCCATTGGGGCGCCTCGTGCGGAACAACGGCGCCATGCTCGGCGTCAACAACTCGCGTCGGTCCGGATCCAATGCGTGCGGCACCGGCTACAACCGCGGTCGACACCGGCTCCAACTCCGGAGTGGGGCCGCCGAACTTCCAATCAGGCTCACCCATCCGTTCGCGCCGCGTACCACGCGGCGCCGTCCATGACGTCGACAATCCGCTTCCGGCGACCGACAAACTCAAGATCGGTATGGGACGAGCCTTCACCTTTGGTTGATTCGACCACATCGCCTTCTCGTCAACAGAACAACACCGATCGCAACATGGGCAGGCAGACACGCCTTCGGGAGAAGCGCACCTAGTCGAGGGTCGCTTCCTCGGCCGCAGCCTGGTCGCCACCTCAACCCCGAGGGCCGGTAGTTCGCCTCGACGTCCCCACAAGCCGTTGAACAAGCGATCGGGCTCTCGGGATCGGCCTGAGGGCCGTCCCGGGCCCTACGACTTCATCGACGCGCCCACATACCACGAAGGGACCTTGTCGACAAGACGCGATCACGTGTTTATGGCCAAACTTTCTCCAATCTTGGAGGAAGGTGAGAGAACGACTTCAGGAAATGAACTTCATGACGGTCGCGACCGCTTCACTAACGCCACCGACGGCTCCACCACCGCTCTCTCAGAACCGAGGGATATGTACCTCGGCCACGATTCTCCTTGCTCGACCAGTGGAACCAGAACGGGAGATGCACGGCGGGGCGGCACGCCACGAGGACTCGGGCGCCTATAGAAGGAGAGACCGATGAGCTTCGCTGCCCGAGAAGGACGGAACGCCGATCGAGCGTGCCGACAGCGGATCAAGATGCCATCGTTCTCCCTCAACCGGCGGCACAAGCCGAGCGTCCCGGATTGCCCGGGACTCTTCAGAATCTTGAAGCTCGCTTTGACGAGGTTGCGGGAGTAACGGTCCACAAGACCCCGAGCAGAATATCGCTACGTCACGCTCTTCTACTTCACGAAGGCGCTACGCCGACGACGTCCGAGGGTATATCATCGCCACCCACGCCGCTTTAACCCTGTTTCAGTTTTCTTCGGTCCGCCGCGACGGTCGCCACGGGCGGGGGCGCCACCGACAGAGGAGTCGTGAACGCCGGGCGAAGAAGAAGGCTCCTCCATGCCGGGGTAGCAAATCAATCACAACGGGCGCGACGCCGGCCCCCGGTGCACCTCCGCCGACCGGGAGTGGTGTGAACCGAGGCGATCAACACCGTGGGGGTGCAGCGCGATGGTGCTCCGGCCGGTGGCGCGGTGGTCAACCACCCCAAGCTCCAGCCTGTAGCGAACCGGCGCGCCCCCGATCTCCGGAGCACCATCGAGGTCGCCCGAGATGTCCGCCATCGCAGATACCGCGGCCCAAGAAGGCTCGCGAGGACGCCAAATCCAACGGGCGAAGAATACAACATGTTGTACGGAACCGACGGGTAACCTCACCGTCACCACCATTCGGCCGACCTCACCCGGATCTCCGTCGGGTCCGTGCCCTTGGGCTTTAAGGGAACTAACGCCCCGTCAAAAGTACACCGGCGACCAAGATCCCGGCTCGGGTCATGATCTATGAGATCGCTATCGAGCGTACCCGAGGTGGGGAGGACGCCATGGCAAATTACTTCCCAATCAGCTCGACCAGCGCCAATCGCCGGCTCCCGCTCTCCCGAGGGGAGGCTTCGACGTGGCAAGATGTGAAGGAGATCTTCATCAGCACCAACAAGTCCACCCGCAAGCATTCCCGAACGGCACGACTTGAACGGCTGCGCCTTGGCCGCAATGAACCGCCCGGAATACATCCGTCGCTCAAGTCCGCCTAACGATCCCGCACATCACCGGCGAAGAATGTGTCGGAGCCTTCACTAAAGGTCTCGCTCTCCAACGGTAACGCCGCGGCTCGTGAGCCGCGGAAAAAGCTCCACAGTCCAAAATAACCACCATGTCCAAGCTCCCGACGCGGGCGCAAAGGTTTGCCGGGCAAGATGAGGCCGAGTACATTTTCCACAAGGATTACGGCTACTCGTCCCGTCAGGAAAACTCCCCCCGGCAGGATGCTCCCCGTGACGAGAAGCGGCACGACGAGCGCCACGATGACCGCAGGCCCGACGCCTCCCGCGACAATGTTAACCGATGGGAGGATGGACCTAGCAACTATCGCGAGTGCCGGCCGTGATCGGAACCGTCGAGGGGGGGAGTCAACAACGCCAAGGCTGGCGGCAAGAAAAAGCCACTCAACCGGCAAGACCCCATTAAAAAGCTCACGCACGGCAAGTGTCCCCAACACCCGGACTTAAATCACATTTGGCTGAGTGTCGCACTTTAACGCCGAGTATGAGAGCGAACGCAAAAAAGCTCAAGGTTGCCAACGAGCGGCGTACCGCAAGAGGCGCCAAAGCCCGCTCCGAACAACTTAGGGAAGAGGAGCAAGCGGAAGATGTTGACCGAGGCATCGCTATCGGGCGTAAGACGGTGTCATCCACATGATAATGGGTGGCCATTACGGTTTGCAGGTGGGGCGGGATCATAAGATCTCCACCCGTAATGTCCCGACCGTGAAGGATTTCGATGAAGGGGTTCTAAGACCGATATGGCCCACATTCTCCGAACGGGTCATTACGTTCACCCGCGGCGACCAACGGTGCAATAACCCGCACCGGGGCGTTTCCCGCTGGTCCTGGATCCGGTGATTGGGCGACTCCGCTTTGAGAAGGTCCTCATCGACGGGGGCAGCGCCCTCAACATGTTGTTCAAGAACTCGATGAAGGCCCTCGACATCACCAAGGACGACCTCAAGCCTTCACGACCACCCGATTCGGGGCATCTTGCCCGAGAATCTTCGGTACCTCTTGGGCAGATCACCCTCTCAGGTGCAATTCGGCAACGTCCAGCATCATCGCATCCAATACATGAACTTTGTCGTCGCCGATTTCGACTCCTCATACCACGCCATTATCGGGCGTCCGGGCCTCACCAAGCTTATGGCGGTCCCGCACTACGGCTACCTCATCCTGAAGATCCCCACGGAGAAGGGGGTCCTGACGTGTCGGGCCAATGTGCACATGGCCTACGTCTGTGAGAAGGAGGGCCTGGACAAAAGGGAGTTCATCCTCCAGTCAATAAGGCAGGTGGAGGTCATGAAGAATGCGAAGAAGCCGAATCTCTCCGACCTCGAGATACCCGAGGAAAGAGAGGACGAAGAAGACCACCAAGCCGTCGGATACAAAAATATCCAACCGGTGGAAGGCGACGCGACCAAGACGACCAAGATCGGGTAAACCTTGACCGAAATAGGAAGACGCGCCGTCTCGGTTCCTAAGGGATAGCGTGAGCATTTTCACATGGAAACCCGCCGATATGCCCGGAGTACCCGGAGCCGGATCGAGCACCACCTACGTGTCAAGCCGGAGGCCAAACCATGCGCCCAAAAAGTACGCCGCTTTAATAAACATAAAAGCCAGCCCATTAAAGCGTATAACTAGGTTGTTAGCTGGCGGCTTTATTCGCGAAGTGTATCATCCGCATCGATAGCTAATCCGGTCCTTGTAAAAAGAAGAATAATGAATGGAGGATGTGCGTTGATTATACCGATCTCAATAGGGCTTGCCCTAAAGACCCCTTTGGTCTCCCAGATCGATCGTGTCGTTGACTCGATCGCAGGGTTGCGAGCTACTCGGCTTCCTAGATTGCTACTCGGGCTACCATCGGATCTCCCTCGCCGATCGAGGATCAGGAGAAAACTTCGTTCATCACTCCGTTTGGCGCCTACTGCTACAATACGATGTCGTTCGGGCTTAAAAATGCCGGGGCAACTTACCAGCGGGCTATTCAAGGCTGCCTCGGGGATTTGATTCCCGACCCGCTCAAGCTTACGCCGACGATGTCGTGGTAAAAACCCGAGTGCCTCGTCTGCGGTCGACGATCTAGCAAAGGTGTTCACCAAATTGAACAGTACGGTGGAAATTAAACCGGGAAAGTGTGTTTTTGGCGTTCCCTCCGAAACACCGCTTGGTAACATCGTGAGTAGACGTGGCATCAAGCCCAATCCAGAAAAAATTGGTGCCATCATGAGGATGAAGCCACCCCAAAATGTTAAAGACGTCCAGAAATTAACTGGATGCATGGCAGCTCTAAGTCGCTTCGTCGCGCGGCTCGGAGAGAAGGGGTTGCCATTTTTCAAACTCCTTCGTGCGGGGAGAAGCGCCCGATGGACCAACGAGGCTCAAGAGGCCTTCAATAGCTTCAAGAAGTTTCTTACCACACCTCCAGTGTTGGTGGCCCCAAATGACGGCGAGGAGATCCTGCTCTATATCGCAGCGACCAATCGGGTGGTTAGCACCGCCTTGGTTGTCGAGCGCGCGGAAGAAGGGCACGTGTACCCCGTCCAGCGGCCAGTCTACTTCATTAGTGAAGTCCTTAATGACTCTAAACAAAGGTACTTGCATATACAGAAGTTGCTTTACGGGATATTAATCACCTCTCGAAAGCTGCTCCATTACTTCGACTTGCACCCAATTACCGTGGTGTCGGATTATCCATTGGGCGACGTCTTGCGAAACAAGGATGCCAATGGTCATATTTGCAAATGGGCGATCAAGCTCGCATCGTTCACTATCGAGTTCAAAAATAGGAGTACCATTAAATCACAAGCTCTAGCAGATTTTTTGTCTGCGAATGGGGCCGGTTAGAAACTCCTCATCGAAGATACCGGCCGTGAAGCGGAACGGGCGATGTACCGATGGCTCCCTTAACATTGATGGACCGGGGCTGGGGTATATATGATCTCGCCTTCAGGTGAAACGCTTCGGTATGTTTTGCGGATCCATTTTAAAGCGTCTAACAATGCCGCCGAATACGAGGCTGCCCTTCACGGCCTCCGCATTGCAGTTCAGCTTGGAATTCGACGGCTACAAGTATTCGGGGACTCAGCTTTGGTGATTAAGCAAGTCAACAAAGACTGGGACCGCAAGAGCGAAGATGGATGCATACGTGGCAGCAATACGAAAATTGGAAGGCAAGTTCTATGGCCTCGGCTTTGATCATGTGGTTGGGATTACAACCAAGCCGCCGATGAACTCTCTAAACTTCGGTTCTTCTCGAGCAAAGATACCGGCCGGGCGTCTTCGTTGAAGATCTTTGGAAACCAACCATCGGTGATCCTACACCTGGGCCTCCTCTTGAGACGAGCCGATCACATCGTTGCCACGATGACCAATACCATCGATGAGGACTGGCGGGTCCCCATCATAAAGTATCTGCAAGAGGCCCTCGTGCCTGAAGACAAGACGGAGGAGGAACGCCTCATACGACGGAGCAGGAATTACGTCCCGTTGACGGATTCCTTATGCGAAAAACATAGGTGATCGAAGTCTTGCGTAAATGCATCTCTCGAAGAGGAAGGCATAAAGGCGCTTTGATGAGATTCACGGGGGATCTGGCGGCAACCATGCCGCTTCTCGCACATTGGTTGGTAAAGCTTTTTGTGCGGGGTTTTACTGGTCGACGGCCGTAGCTGGCCATTTGAACGTCAGTGCGCCGTTGCACTAATTGCCGGTTCTTTGCAAAAGCAGGACGCCCCTCTGCTCATGAACTCCGGACAATACCATCGGCATGGCCGTTCGTCGGCCGGGACTTGATGCTATCGGGCCTTTCAAGGCAGCACCAGGTGGCTTTAAATGGGTTTTCGTCATGGTTGACAAGTTCTCTAAGTGGATTGAGTATCTCCGTTGGTCGACGCCAACCAAAGACAAAAGCTGTTGAAATGCTTGATGGGATTATTCATCGTTTTGGTATTCCAAACTCCATCATCACGGATCTCGGGAGCACATTCAGCGGTAGTCATTTCGGGATTTCTCGCGAAGACAAAGGGATTCGGGTAAAATACATTTCTGTTGCCCATCGAGCCAATGGACGGTAGCCGAGCGAGCAAGCGGTATGATCTTGGAGGCTTTGCGAAAAAGACTTTTCGACCGGATGGAAAGTACCGGGCCGATGGCTCAAAGAGCTACTGTTGTTGTGCGGGGACTTGAACCCGGCCGGTCGCGAGATTTGGAGTCTCTCCATATTTCATGGTCTTTGGCTCGAAGCGATCCTTAAATTTGAAATAGCTTTCCGATCCCCACGGGTAGAAAATTATGATGATGAATCTTCCAATACTACCCGAGAAGATGAGCTCAACGCACTTTCGAGGAAGCCCGTGCGCAATGTTGCACACGGAACGCCAAGTACCTCGAGGGCGTTGAGGAAGTATTATAATCGAAATGTGCATGGCCGAGCTTTTGCGGTTGGTGATCCGGTCCTCCGAAGAAAGCGTAAGAGTGTGCACAAGCTAGGATCTCATTGGGAGGGGCCCTTCAAAGTCAAAGAGGTTACCCGACCGGGAGCTTATCGGTTTGATGACTATGGAAGGCGTCGACATCCCCAACTCACGGAATATTGAACATCTACGTCAATTTTACCCGTAACTTGGGGACTATGTAAGACCGGCTTGTATCATATTTTTGCCTTACGCTATTGCAATAAATAAAAGCTTATTTGAGTATGTTGACATGGTTATATTATTTTTAATCTACTTCCATGCTCGACTAAACTCTTGTGTCTTTGGACCCCCTAGAACGCAGGTAATACGTACTTGGTCGTTTTCGCGGTATGCGTGATCGGTGTACTCCCGCATAGACTCGGCGGTGGCGAGATAACTCCTTAGCGTGGTCGAACAGCCCTATAGCTTGCCCGAGCATCGTGTCTCCTTGCCGCGGCTATACCGACCACGTTAAGGCTAGGATTGGCGTCTACCATAGGTGACCCCTTTTTTCTTTTTTGTCTACACCCGCGCTTCATCACTAATCATGATCGTATGCATGCTAAAACGATTATGGAAATAAAAACAAAGTATTAAGCTATTTATGCCACCCACATCCGGGCGTGGCTCGGGCAAAATATCAAGTGTTTTTAACTGTTTTTTCACTCACTGTTTCTCGCTACGGCTAACAGAAGCAAAGTAATATGCCTGAGGCTACTTCACCCGAGGACTTCACCATCGCCAGCTCAAAGGAGCGGGTTCATCTCATCGGCAAGAGTTGTGGCCGCCTGCGTTGGCATCCTCTCGCAGCCGGGGGCCCCATCTTCTCCGACGCCCCGAGTCGCGTAGCCTAAGCGGACGCGCCTGAAACCGCACCTCGGGATGATGAGAGCGCGCCACCGCCAAGACGTGTCGAGCCGTATCACGAGTGGCCTGGTGGGTAAACTCCATAAAGTTTGCCCAGGCCGCCGCGCTACGCTGCTCCATGTTCTGAGCGTCGGTCGGCGGCGCTTCTCCTGGGTTGACCCCACCAACTACGTAGCCGTGGATGGCGTTGAACGGGCCGACACCTTGCGGGGAGGCCTCACGTGTGACTCTTCCGGAGAGCAGCCTCGCCTCTAGATCATTTAATACGATAGCTAGAGGCCGCCGCGTGGTCGACAACATATGTACACCAAAGGTTAGCCTATTTTCCAACGCATTGTTTCAATAGCAAATTGTTATGCGAGAAAAAGACGCGTCTGATCCGCGGCCGGCAATCGTGTTACGGGAGCTCTTCACGCACTTCACCCGTTAATTGGTTGGCCATCGCCCGGTACGCGGCCGCAGCACCTTCGATAGAAGCTTCATACTCTTCAAGGTATCATAAACAATCGTCAATTAATCTTTGGACACTTACCATGTTTTTTAGCGTGTTTCGAGAGATTGCGTGCGGCTATTTGGCTCGAAGCCGTTGCGCGCTTCGTACGCATGGGCGGTGAGCTCCGCGCGCTCCTCCTCCGGGACGCTTACGGTCGGTGGCAAAGTCAGTATACGCCCTTCCTCCATGGCTTTGCCTTCTCACGGCAACCCGGCGGCTTTCGGTCGAGACGTGTCCGCTCAACCTCAAAAGGCTTCACGCTCGCCGCCCGATTGCCGCCCTCTCTAGCGCAGGGGCATGGCGCCGGCTTCCCGCTTCCGCCAACAGCGGTCCTCGACCCGCGAGCACCGTCCGCTCATCGGCAAGGCGGTCACGCTCCACGGAGAGCTCATCCCGCGCTGTGTGGCCTCAAGCGGGGCCCCGACGACCGCGCGCCAATTCTTCGCGCGGTTGGCGGATCTCCTCGTTCGCGGATATGCTAAACACACAGAAGCAGTTGCAGGACATCTACGATGGATTCATATTAATAGTAGATGGACGGCGAATACTTACGCGAAGGCGGCTGCCTCCTTCTTCTACCTGTCGGGCTATGTGGGTTGGCTCGTCTTCTTCGTCTACTTCATGCCAGTCCTCCTCAACTTGATGCTCTGGAGCCTCGGCAGCAGCATACCAATCATCCACCTCCTCCATCTCTTGATCTCCACCGATGTGTTGGATGTCATCGAGAGGGGATTCAGGGCGGATGACCACCGGAGCAGCTTCGTAAAACCGGCAAAGATCGGTTCTTGGACTTCCTCGACAGGCTCCTGGTGCACCTGATCACTAGCCATCTCCTGAAGATCATCTGGTCCCGTAGCACCTCGGGCTGCTACAACCGGCTCGGGGACTGCTTGCGCTGGACTTGGCGGCGCTGCTTCATCATGCTGTGGAATGTCTGTAGCCACTGGCATTGCCACGGGTTCGATCGCAGGTCCCCTACATTACAGGCATGATTCAAATTTTCAAGCTTCAACGGCAAGATGGTCACGGTCGGCGAAAGGAGCACTTACACATTGGCAAAATGCATGCCCCGAAGACGTCCTCCTGAGCCACCACTGCGACCACCTCCACTACGTGGTGCTGACACGTCTCCGTGCAGCCCGGTTGACTCTCGGGGGATATCCGTGTGTTCAATGGGGGTCCTGTCTCCTACAGGCTGCTGCAGCAAACAGATGAGCAAGTCAAATGATGCAAATATAAACAAGGACTGAATGCAATACACACTATACTTACAAATGCGATGCCGACTCAATAAAAGCCTCGCAGATTCTCCTTTAGCGAGAAAGTCTTCATCATACAAAGGGATGTCACCCGGGCTGGCCGCCCGCCCATTTGTCACCTACGCCGCGTGACTTGCGGCTCCGAAGGGCTCTCCAGAGGACGCTTGCCGCGTGCCCGAGCACTCTCCGCCGTCCCAGTCCCAGATGCCTCCGGAGCTGCTGGTTCGCGGGGCTCAGGAGCAGCGGCATTGCGCAATGCATTGGCACGGACAATGGCAGCCTCCTCGGGTGACAGACTGAAATATCGGCTCCGAGACATTCCATGAATCTATAAACAGACATCGACAATAAAGGCAATTGCAGTTCATAACATTGCTTATCAAATCAACATTTGTTTCGATTACCAGTGGTGGTGGATTCCTAGCCGCAGAGGGTGGGCACACCACGTGGATTGTGTGGATCATCACCCATCGCCGAATCTTCGCGACGCGCCTCGACTTGGCTGATGGCAGAATTCGGCCGACTCACGGGTAGGATCATTCAGCCCTATACTGAAACCTGGGATGATCCCTCCGTTTGAGTGGTCGAATCCGCCGCTCCACGAACACATGAGCGTGTCGATGCCGTCTACATGAAGATCTTCGATCATGGCTAGCAGCTCCCCGACACGAGGCATGTCGGCGGGCCGCGGGCTCTTCATTCCGTGATGCACGCCTCACCGGGTGCACGGGTGGGATCGGCCGGAATCGGCACATCCGCCTGTGGCAGATAGAACCACCGCGTGTACCAACGGGGACGTTGGTTGGCAGCGTATCGATGGGAACTGGCCGGATCGGTTGGCCCGGAGTTTTATGAACACTCCGCCGCAACCCGAAACCCGTATTCCCCTTCATCCCAACAAAGAAGAAGTACCTCCGAGACTCGGGTTGGGGAGAATACCGAGACAACACTCACCGAGAGTAATGAAGATGGCAATGTCGAGGATGGCATTGGGTGGCAGATGGCGTAGCCGGAGCCCGTAGAGCACCGTGAGCTCCAGCGAGAACGGTGCGCGGGCATCCCGAACCCGCGCGCACGGTGGCTCTCGAAGACCACGACTTCATCGTCGCGGCATCGGAACGGCTCCACCTCCGGCACCTCCAAATGGGCAATAACCCCCTCTCGGCAGACATGGGCGTTCACCAGCTCCCTCACCGCCGCCGGTGGAGGAAGATGCTGGCCATTCCCTATCCATTCGGATGATGGGCTCCCGGTCGCAAGGGGCACGGATCCCCGCCGCGACCCGCGCCGGGGCGGCGCCCCCCTCGGCCGCGCTCCGCGCCCTCCAGCCGCACCGCGACCCCGGCGGCCTCCGCGACCTTGACGATCCATCGAAGCTCAAAGAAACTAGAAATAATCCAAGAACATGAACAGTGAAAGCTCAAATCAAAGCGAAGCAAATCTCCAGCCAAATTAGATACATTTAGAATCAAAACAATAGCAAGATGGTAGATCTATGGGGGCTTACCTCTCACGACGAGTCGGCGAAGGAACGGCGCCGTGCGCGCCGCAAACCCTAGACGGTGCTCACTGTAGCAAACGGAAGGCTCGAGAAGACGAAAGGTTGCCAGCCGAATGAAGCGAGGGGGCAATGGGGCGCTGCTATTTATAAGCCCCGACGGAAACTAGGGTTTTCTGCCTTGGCAACCGTGCGCGCGGCGGGCCCGCGCCTCCCCATTTTATGGGTTGAGTGCGTGCGGCAGGCGGCGGCGTCAGTTGCCATTATTACCCTTTCTGTCATACGGGAGTTGTGAGGTTGCCACGTGTCCTATCTCCATGATTCTCGTGCCGGTTTGTTCCCCTCCAGGATCTAGAATATTAATTGACCAGATATCCCGCCATATCTTCTTGACGGAGATACCTCGAAGCGCTGGCTACATGGATATCCCGACAACGCTGGATATGGTCCAAAGATCGGCGCAACTTGTGCCTCTACTCATGCACCCCTGCATGTGTATGGATATACCATCTAGTGCACGGGGACTATAAAATATACATTTTATATTAGAGGCGCCAGTAAGGTTCTCGATTACTCGGGGACTACTTTATTATTTTTGACCCTAGCAGTACGTGATTACTCACCTACTCCTAGGCTCGGGGACTAAGTGGGCACACTTCACCTACGGTGAATCGTGCTAAAAATTATTAGTTATTGATTCATCTTGTAGTGCATTTCCACTACACGTGGGCTCACTTTGGCGGAAAGAAAAAGATTTTTTTTGTTTTGCACCCAAAGATCCAGCCAGTGGATTCGTCAAGACTAGAACGGTCGGAAGCAAAGGAAATGGAGCTACAAGAAGGCTGGTCGAGAGCTGTCCCGGGCTAGTCGATGTCCAACTAGTCTGGTTGACACCATGTAAAGCCTGGTCGACAACAGCTCCCGATGGTCGGAGCGTCAAGACTCTCTCACCGCCAAAGATACGGCGTGCTTTCGGGGACTAGGCGTGGGGGGATAAACCCCTATCCCCTCACGAGGCGACATTGGGTTAGGCCCCCGAGGGCTGGTCCAGACGATAAAGGTTGAAGACTCGGCGTTAGAAGATCGCTATCGGAGATCACGGCCTAAACTTGGACGCCAAGATAGTTTCCTAGTATAACTCTATCGTAATCACTACATATTTTCCTATTGTAACTGATCGGGATAAACCTTGTCGGGATAGATCCGACTTGTAACCCTGCTCCCCGGACTATATAAGGAGGGGGGATTCTCCCCGAGGGACAAGAAATTCTCAATCAATCAATACAAACTAAGCGGGACGTAGGTTTTACGCCATCAAGGCGGCCAGAACCACAGGTAAAACCCGTGTGTTTGTCCTTCGCCGTTACGCTTAACATCCCTGTTAGTCGAGTCTAGCATACCTTCACGGCTCAAATCTACTAGCGGGTACCCCCTCGCTAGACTATCGTCGTTAAACCGGCGACAACTAGATTTACGGATATTTATCTTTTGAAAACTAAAGTGCACATGATAAGTTCCCGTGTAACAAGAGTGTTGAACCTCCTACCATAGCCATATATACATGCTCCCTAGATTAGGAAAATCCTTTGATATATGTATAGGGCTGCTTGCTTTGCATTGAGTTTGTTCAATCTTTGTCGACCCTTAGAAACTTATCATGCCGATCATGCACACTCCACCACACTCCACTATATTACACTTGCATTTATGCTACTTCTACCATGGAAATGCGCATTCACAAAGCATCCACCAAATATCCACCAAAAATGTTCTACTCCTATCCTAGAAGAGAACAACCAAAAATATTTCCTATACCCATCCACTCATTCATTGCTAGCCAATATCTTACAAAAGCTCCATTACATTGTTTATCTCTCAAAAAGTTATTGCAAAAGAGATCCGGGTTGTAGCTATAAAAAAAAAGAAGGGAGATGAAAAATGGACAAAAGTCCTATGGGCGAGTAAAGCCTACCTCCCTAAGAAATAGAAAGAAAAAAAAGGGGGAGATGAAAAATGGATAAAAGTCCTACGGGAGTAGAGCCTACCTCCCTAGAAAAAAAAATATATAATAAATAAAGATGAAAAATGGACAAGTGTCCGAGGGTGAGTAGAACCCACATCTTTAGAGAGAGGAAATAAAAGATAAAATTCTAGGCCAGCAGAGCCCACCTCTCTAAAAAATAAAAATAAAGAAAGAAAAAAGATACAACCCAGGTTCTCTACAAAATATCCAAATTTCAAAGAGAGATAATTCCTCAAGGAGCAAAAAGTAAGATTTTCCCTCATTCATTCTATACACCTCACTATTTCCCCCCACTCTTATATATACCACTTATATATATTATCCACCATACACATGCACCACTTGATCAGTGTGACTAGTGACTTTGGATCCATTGCTTGAACTTACAATATATGCTTAGTAAGTAGATTTAGTCTTCTCCCACCTATGAGCTCCAGATATAAATCTTAGATATAGGGTGAGAGAGAAGAAGGCATAGTGTCCTACCGCCTTAGTCCAAAAATACCACATATTATGAGAGAAAGGCAACATTACCTTATTGCCTAAGAGAGGATCCACAAATACCATAAATGAGAGAATTGAGAGAGTCATACCGGGAACTTTGAGTTTTATTTGAAAACTTGCAAAAACTCATGAAGGATAGTTGAACAAAGAGTTTGAGATATGGTGCTTGACTTGATTGTTCTATCTTTCAATTACCCAAGATCGTAAGAAAAAAGCTATAAGTTCCATGGTTAAAGGTAATATGGGTAAGTTAAAAGTTATCAAAAATTTTATTCTTATTTGGAGAGAAATTTTGTTTGAAAGCATGTGTACTTTTGAGGTGTGAAAGCGTTGTAGCAACTCCTGATCCATTGCTAAGTTTGGCTTTTCTAGGGACTAGCAAAGGGTAAGCTTGGGGGAACTTGTTGACACCTGTTATAGCATAATATTAATAGTCAACTAAATATGAAATAAGGGCGTAAAATGAATATCAACATAGACTAGGGGCTTTACTAACATAATTCCACAAGCTTTGGTGATTTATATATTTTTAGGGACTTAATAGATAAATGCAGAGAAGAATGGAGAAAGTTCCGGAAGATACATCTCATACGATGACAGAACTTAACCGTGAAGTAACTCAACCCAAAATGTGGATTAAAACACTCTAGAAGATACCAGAAGATACCAGAAGAGACGAGAGGCCGAGAGGAGACTCTGGCCTGGCGGCCGCTAGTGACATTTAGGCCGGCCGCCATGCTACAGTGCCCAATCTAGCCCATCTTCGTAGGTCGGTTTGTAACCGACTTTGAGGTTGTATCTACACCGTTGCCAAGGTCGGTTTGATCCAAGGGCTATCGTTCATCGCCAAGGCCTATATAAGAAGACCCCCTGACCCCAGGGTGAAACCCTAACTCATTCTAATTCATTCTATTTCATTATCTCTTAGTTGTAGAGGTATCCCAAAGTAAGGATAACCTCTCTCTAAGGGATTAGTGAATTAGAAGAAGATTAGAAGAGGATTAGCCATGTAATTAGAAGTAGATTAGCTATGTAATTAGAAGTAGATTAGATCTAACTTAGATCTAATCAAGACTAAAGGAGAGTTGAGCTATACTTTGGTTCTGGAGATGTCTACAGAGATTGGTATGTTTCATATCTTATCTTTGGAAGATTTATGCTTCATATATTTATCTTCTCTATTTACATCCATGATCTTTATATAATTGGTTAAGCATAGTTGTTATGTTATTGCATGGGATCTCCGCTCGTATTGAGGGCTCTAGTTATGCTAGGTAGCTAGAGTTGTAATCGATAGTGTAGACATGGTGTCTAGACTATAGGTTACCTGAGGTTACGCCCAAACCTACGGATAGTTGTGGTAGCCCTAGGGGTGACAGCTCTGTAAGGCCTTTGTAGTCCACCACGTATGGGTTGGTGTTTTCGTAGAGCTTTAGGCAGCCTTCTCCCAACTACCTTCTTCAGTCTTTTCGAGAGTTGGAAAGGAACTGTTGCTCCAAAGTGCAATAGTGTAATTGCTATCATAGAACCTTAGTAATAGAGAAGTGCGTAGGAACCTTAATCTCTCTTTGACCTCTTGATTAGTTTAATTATTCTTTGACATCTTAGGTAGCTTATTATTTTATGCTTTGATATTAATTATCCTTTAACATTTACCCCCTCACTATAGTCTAGTGGTTTGCTAAGTTAGTAGATGTATGATTGTGACTTATTAGATTCTCTAGCCAAAGCTTCCCTGTGGATACGATACTCTAGAATACTCATCCTAGGGAAAAGCTATAATGGTAGGTGTTCTGTGCGCTTGCAGAATCCTTCATATTCTTTTAGCACTTAACAAATGCCAACACTAGGGTAATAGACTAGTACGTAGGTGATGCTAGAATGTGTAGTACACCTCTATACATATCCCGAGTGAGATTAATTCCACTCTTGATAATGATACAGAGATATACACTTTTAACTCTGTCTAATTTTTTTAACTTTGGCTAACCTTTTTTGCTGGATGTAAGATTAACTCCATCTCTAGGCTAACATTTATTTAGATAGATACCATTGTACATTTCGGTGCCGTCCTAGGGTTGGATCTTAAGTCTATCCTTTAGTGATGCGCTAAGAAATGTCAACATTTGGAAAGCAAAGAAGACGACAAACGAGAGATGACCCTGTCCACCAACAAGGCAAACAGCCTCCTCAACCATGAGAAAGCCAACACCCTTCACACCTGCCACACAACAGAAAAGCCAACACCGACGAAGCCATCAAAGACAGCGGACCGGCAACACCGAAGCCGAGCGGGGGTCTCTAGAGATGATGCCTCCAAGGAGGGCACGACGCTAATGGCGCCGCCGCCGCCGTCCGAAGAAGGCGGGGTTTTCACCCGAGAGACCTCGTGCAGCGGGGTTGTAGCTCCATCATGGCACCCCCAAGCGGAGAGAGCGACGTTCGATGACGCCGTCGCCATGCCACCAGCATGAAGCTGGCGAAAGCCGCTTGGAGCATCAAGCCCTCGCCGCACGCACACGGCAAGGCACACCGCACCACGCTGCCGTGACCCACCACGAGCAACTCCTCCGTCACAATCCCACGCCCGCACCGGCCGAAGATCCGCTCCTCCATCGCCGCTGCTCTCGCCAACAGACCGCACCGCCGCATCGCTACCGGGTCGGCGAGCAAGAATCACAGCCCGCCGTACCAACCCGCCACCACACGCCTCCCCGCAGACACCATAGACCAGCCTCGCGCGATACCCGTGCTTCCACGCCAGTAGCCATCGCCGTCTCGCCGACGCATGAAACCGCAGCCCGGCACCACGCCGATCAACGCGCATATCACGCCGCGCCACCCCCCGCCGTGCCTTCACCGCCGAGCCGCCGCCCGGCGTTGCCTCGTGGGCCCACGCCCGCTCCGCAAGGCCGCAGCCCTCGAGCCCGGGCCGCCTTGGGGGGCCACTCATTGTAGATCCAGGGTGGGGCCAGATCTGGCCTCCGGGCGCCGGATCTCGCAACCCCCGCCGCCGCCATCACCATGGCCGGCGGCCGCCGCTGACGCCGCTCCGACCCAGACGACGGCCCGTGCCGAGGTAGCCGAAGAGCCCCCGGTGCCGCCGTCCCGAGGGCCCGACCGGGTTCCGCCCTCCCGGCGGCGGTGTGGGAGGGGAGGGAAGCGCGAGGGGGGGAAGGTGGTGGTGTAGCCGCCCGAGTGGCCCGAGGGGGCGACCGAGCGGGAGCGGAATTGTTTCCCGACTAGAAATCAGCTCTTTGTGTTTGGATTCTTGGAATAGAATAAGAACAAAGCAAGAACTAGAACAAAGATCACAAGAACACAGTGTATATGAGAGGAGAGAGTTTCTATATTTGAACTTTTTATAATTAACAACAAAAAACCCGACCAGTTTATTTTCCACACAACCAAAAACCCGTTTTAAAAACCTTGCATCAAAACTCACCATATAGATGTAGGGTTTATGCTTGAATGGATGATTTGATTGCTTGCGTGTTTGCTTGAGCTCGGAATTTATTTTGGCACTACATAATATTTCCTTGTCATCACCACACCAAATACTTTCCTTTGACCTCCTCCATTATTCACCAACCACCATATCCCCCGCAATCCATAAAATCCAAACCCAAATTCATATAAGTGTGAGTAGTTTATTTTTCTGGGAAATTAAAGAGTCCATTCCGGACATATAGGCATACATGAATGCATAGCTATATTTATATATAAATATACGTATGAATGGAAACATATACACATTCACTTGTATATTAAATATAGCTATGTAAATAAATACATACGTGTATACGCCTATATATATACATGCATGTGTGAGGAATGGAATTACAAATGGAAAATAGGAAACAAGAAATGACAATCGGGCCCAATCTATCCCCTCTCCCCCCTCCTGGTCCAAGCAGCAGCCGGCCTGCCCCCTTTCTCGCATTGGGCCAATGCCAGGGCGAGGCCCAGCTCGGCCAGAGTAGCCCAGCACCCTCCCCTCCTTTCCTTCTCACCGGCCCATCTGGAGCCCCTCTCCTTCTCTCAATTACACACGGGGCCCAGCTGTCATGATCATCCCCTACCTCCTGTTCTTTCCCCCACGCACATGGAGCACGCGCAACACTGTGCCGACAAAAATATCTCCACCACAAGAAGCCGCGTCGCCTCCGCGTCCGACATCGATGGAGCCCGCCTTCCTGTGCCCATTGATGAGATGCCGCCGCCCTGTCACCTCCATCTCGCGAGCGCGGCTCACACGCACAAAGACGGTCACTGCTACCTTTGCCGGCGAAGTAACACCATGGTCGGAAAATATCACCGCGACGGCCTGTCCACCGCCGTACTGTTGATGCCCCCCTTCCCCGACATCGGTTGACCTTCCAACACCGCTGCCCTATGTGCCGACGACTCACTTGCCTTGTCCCATCGGACACCATCGGAGGTCAGCCATGGCCGGAGATATTTTACCCCCGTTGCGTCAACGCCGAGCCTGTAGACGATGACAATGCACAGCAACGCCTTCAATGTCACTGCGCCATCCCATCAGGTTCGCCGAGCGCCAGCTCACGCTTGGCCACTGTTGACACCCAAAATTGGCTTGAACTATGACACCGCAAAATTCGGACTTAGCCAAATTTTGGAGGTCCAAGGCGCGGTAAATTTCCGAGAGATAGTCATATTTTTGGAGTTCAACGGCAAGTCAAAAGGTCAAAAGATCAAGAAATCCGGACGAAGGAGCTAAAATTACGGCGCAGAGGCGCCGGACGCCGGCGGTCGGCCGCCCGGCGTAGCGCTAACGCCGGACGCTGGCCCGGGCGGCACCGCTCGATGTGCAATCCTTTTAGATCGCGTCCGGCGGGGCGCGCCGGACGCCGTGGTTCGGCCCAAGAAGGCCCCCTCCCCCGCAGGCTCTCTCGACGCGCCCGGCGCCTTACCCGGGGCGCCGGCGCTGCGGCGCCAGGCCGAACGTTTTACGCTCGTGTCCGAACCGATCTCTTTCCCAATCGGTTTTGGGAAGTTTTGGTGCTTGGAAACGCATCTAAGGCGATTCCTAAGGGGATAAGACCCCCCATATAATGAGAGAGGTTCATAGCCGATTTGATCCCATCTACATCCAATCGATCAAACACTACTACCAAACCCTAATTTTCTCCTCTCAACCCTCTCTACCCTCTTTGTTCGACGAAGTTCTCCATGAATTTCGCCGGTGTTCTAGGTGGCCTTGCCAATCCTAGGGCAACCCTCACGCGTCGCCCTCCCCGACGGGTCTTCCGGAGGTGAGTTCGAGGTTCTCCCCAACCAAAACCGAGCTCTACATCGCCCTAACGATCTCTTGATCGTTTGTGATCGATCATGCTGCGGTTCTCACCTTTTCAGGTGTTGCGTGCAACCTCGTGGGCGCCCAAGGCCCTCCCCGGTGTGTTTGGCATGAAACCCTAGTTCTTCATCAACATACTTTTTAGCGACTCCATTTGGGAATTCAAGACGTCAATTGCGTTTTGAAGACCTCGGCACCATGCCTAACGACGGCGCAAAGACTAGTGAGGTGCATGACAAAGAACGTCATCCACCCTACTTCCATTGATGAGCTTCCCCGACGAGTTGAAGGCTAAGCTACAACAATTGATGGAAGCTACGTCATGCGTGTTCGTAGAAAGTCGTGCCAAGGGTCGTGGTGACAAGGTGGAGCAATACAAGAAGCCTATCCTCGACGCAATTCCCGGCGCTCCTTCCGATTCAGAAGTTGAGGTAACAGAGATCTTCGGAAAACCCATCTATGATGTTTCTTATCCTCAACACGCCGATTATGCCGCTTGTGGGCCATAAGAAAGAAGTAGATTCAAATTTTAGTGCTGCTGTAGGCATGATTATGGCTAGGTTTGATAAATTAGAAGGTAAAACGCCTAGAATAGAAGAGATTGATGATGAGCATGAGTTTGATATGCCTTCTAATTTTTATGAGAATCAAGCATGGTACACCGCCTATAAACATTGTGTAAATCGGCCCATTCGGCTCTCCGGAAGCCGATAAAACCGGTTCTACTAGTAAAGAGACAGCTAATTCTAAACAAATTGTCTCTTTTGCCAAAACGCAAGATCGCAATCGGCAAACTGTTAATAGGTACACAAACACTAGGAATTCGGGGGGCAATACCATATTACCCAAAGACCCCACCGAAATCCCCTAGTCAAATTCCCTCGCTTTTGGCAATGAAACTACAGCTCCTAATCCTCCTCCTGCTGATATGACCGATGCGTTTAATCAGCTAAAGAAATATTTAAATAAGTCTTTGTAGGAAAGTTTAGGTGTCCAAATCAAAAATTCAAGAGGCACCTATAACAAGCCGTACCCTCCACACCTTGATTATATGAGAAACCCACCGGGGTGGAAGGTACATGACTTTCAAAAATTTAGTGGCAATGATAACAAATCTACCATGGAGCATGTTAGCATGTATTTAGCTCAGCTAGGTGAAGGGTGTGCTTTTGATTACATGAAATGTCGTAATTTCCCTTTATCACTTATCGGCACTACTTTTTCATGGTTTACTTCTTTGCCATCAAGTACTATTGGTTCTTGGGCTCTATTAGAAGAAAAATTTCATGCTCACTTTTATGATGGAGTCCAAGAAACTAGGCTATCACAATTGACATTGGTTAGGCAAGGGCGTAGTGAATCATTTGCTTGAGTTTATTAGGTGTTGCAAAGAGATTAAAAACCGATGCTTTCATTTGATGATTTCTAAGCGTGATTTAGTTGATATATGCTTTAATGGTTTGCATCATAAAATTAGAGATAAGCTTGAGCATATTCAATTTACTACTTTGCCTCATTTGATTGAGAGAGCCGTTTCTATTGAATCACGCTTGAAAGATTCTCAAGATCATGATTATAAGTCTCGTCGTTCTAACATGCACAATGTGGACGATTATTCTTCGTCCGACGATGAGAGCAAAGAGGTAATGGTTGCTGAAATTAGGTGGCCAGCTGAGAATAAACAAGTAACTTGCCCTTCTCTCAAGCCGATTAACAAGAATCGGAATGAGGAAGTAAAGTTTACTTTCGATGTGTCTAAATACGACCGTATTTTTGATGAATTGTTAAAAATTGGATGCATTAAGATTAATTATACTATACCTTCTGCAGATGAGCTCAAGAAAAGGGACTAATTTCTAACCATTATGCAACGACGAAAAAAACATTTTGCAATAGGCCCAATTTGGTTGCAAAATGTAGATATTGCAACCAAATCCCGTTCGTTGCCGCGGTTGCAATAAGTCGCGTTGCATTAAGGTATTGCAACCATTGCCAATTTGGCGTTGCATGTGTTGTAGTTTGTTGCAACCATAGTTGCCCGTTGTCAAGCATGGCAAGAAGACGTTGATGCAACGTTCATGGTCGTGGCATTTGAAGCACTTTGCCACGCTAGAATTTTGTTGCCTAAAGTGTTATTGCCACGACCTCCATGCCGTTGCAAATAGAACATTTGCCACGTAATATTATTCGTTGCGCGAGAGATCATAGGTTATTGCTACAATCGTTGTAGTGTTGCAATAGTATCACTTGCCACGCAAGTTTATGTGTTGCGAGAGATGATACGTTATTGCCACGATCATTGTTCCATGGCAATTGTATCATTTGCCACCTAATTTATTCGTTGCATCGGTCCAAATGTTGTTGCCACGATTGGCATGGCATGGCAATAGTAATATGTGCCACGCAATTTCATCTGTTGCCATACATTGTATTGCCACGCAAGAGAGTTTGTTGCCATAAATCATATTGCCACATGTAGTAGCTCATTGCATTTGCATAGTTGGTATTGCAACGCTAGATTTGAAGTATCGTTTACAAAATCATCGATTCTGTTAGTAAAATAACAAAACCATATCAAAAGCGATTGTACTCATATATTAATCATAACCAATGATTCAATAAGTTGACAGAGCATTCAAATAGAAGCTAAATAGCTAAAATCATAAATGAATGTATAGTTCACTCATTGTTTGACAACTTTCTAAAAGCTACAGCACTAGAAGACTTGCTTAGCATCTATGCAGCATGGTTTTCCTAGCCGCAACATCTTATCACCAGCTATGTCCTCGTTTGATTATGAGCCACCCACTCAAACCTTCGCCTACTAATCAAAAGAATAAGATTGGGATATTAGACAAATATTTAGTTTACTACGTCATGCACGAAATGTAAAGAGACTCGAGATAGAGCATGCTTGTAATTAATAAGCAAAAAGAAGAATTAATCAAAACTATGGAGGGTCACATCTGAAATGCGATTGAGAGTTATTGCACTACTACATAACCGATTTTGCACAAGATTTCCAAATGATTTTCCGTGGCGGTTATTTGGAAAACCGTCATGGTAAATAGCTGATTAAACGTGGCGGTTATTTTCTATTAAACGTGGCGGTTTTAAAACCATCATGGTAAATCGACAAACCGTGGCCACAGTAAATAAAGTCCATACATAGAGCAATTTCGGGCCAAGAAAGCCCATCTCGGCCCGATATTTATGCTTATTTGCTATATAATGGGAGATTAGGGTTTCATTCTCAGCAGCCCAACTCTTTCACTCTCCACACCTCTCTCTCTCTCTCTCTCCATCCGGCGCCGGCCCTCCCTCCCTTCGTCCCCCACTCTTCCTCCCGAGCAGGCAAGGCGGCGCGGGGACGAGGCCTCCTCAACGTGCGTGACGGAGCGGCGCCCGGCGGCGGGCGCCACCTCAACCACGCAGCGTCGGCGTCTGGGCGGCGGCTGGCGCAGGGCGGCGCGCGGCGCGGCGGCATGGTGGCGGCTCGAGGCGGATCCGGCCTCCCCAACAACAGCGGCGGCGGGCCGGGCTGGCGGCGCCGAGGCGGATCCGGCCTCCTCAACGTCGCGGTGGCGGCGGCATGGTGGCGGCTCGGTGCGGCTTCGCGGCGCGGCGGCCCGGTGGATCCGACCTCCAACCGCCGGCCCCGGATCCGGGGCGGGCGCGGCCCGTGGATGGCCCGGCGCCCGGCGGCGGCAAGCGATGGTGGCGGCGGCGGCAAAGATGGTGGCGGCCCGGCGGCGGCGCATGGTGGCGGCACGGCCCAGATCCGGCCCGTTTGGGCCTGGATCAGGTTTTTTATTTTTTTTTTTTATTTATTTACATTGGCGGTTTTTCTGTGCCCCAAAAACCGCCACGGAAATCAATCTATTTTCCGTGACCCTATCTCGGTGGTGGTTGCAAAAACCGCCACGGAAAATCAACTTAGTAGTAGTGTTGAGTGCGTTCCTTAACTCTCTTGGTGGTTACTGCAATTCCTTTAAGAATCCCACCGACCTCTTTTCTTGGGTTGATTGGAGCCATCTCCTTGCAAAAAAACACCATAACAGAACTTGAGCTATTCTAGTTCTCAATTAAGATATGTGAACCCAATATGAAAGGTATATGAATGATCACAGACCATTTCCATCTTCCCTTTTTCTTCCTTGCATAGCTTGGCCTATTTGAGGCTGGTGTCGCATTGCTTCCATTACTTTCATCGTCTTCAAATGTAATGCCATCAGTGTCACGTTCCTTGACAAATGTCACTGCACACAAAGTTAAAAGCTTCAGTTCTAAAAAAAAATATTAATAAAATAAATTGGCTAAAAGAGAAAAATAATTACTAATTTCTGGAATGTCCCCTTTCATCATTAAATATTCATTGTATATGTGCACTGTTGCCTTACTAAAATCATCCTTCAAGTCTGTTAGTCACCAAAAACATGTTAGATAAGGTGTAGTTCATAAAGGTGATAAGATTCTAAACAATATGAATACATATGCGGAAACATGAATGGTATACATTTGGATTTGTCCTCTGGCAGCTTCTTCAGCCAATGCTTGTATGCATCAATGAGATCATCCGTAAAAGGATGCTCATCTTCTTCCTGCAGCTGCTTTGGTCGCTTCAGGGGTGTTATGTTCACTTGTTGTGTTGTCTCTTCCTCCTATGACAGTACTAATCTGATTTCCTTCTCCCTCTCATTGTCTTGTACCATAATGTCTGCATGTCTGGCATATTCGACAGCCTGAAGAGTAGCTACATCTCTTCCACATCGCTTCTTGTAGTATAAAAAGTCTCGGACAACATACCCAAGCTGGTCCTTAATAGATGATGTCAAGATTGCATATTTTATATCAGCCCTATCTATTTTGAACATTACATACTCCATATCTAGTCCCCTCTTGCAATGAACTTAAAGAGTCCAGATTTCACCATACATAGGACCATGGTTGAGAAATAATCATGTTAAAAAAAGGAAGTATTAGCCTTTGGCACATTTTAACTATAGCAAAAAAATAAACATTTGTCTCCTGATTTGATGCCATGGGCATGGTGGTGTGCATGGGCATGGTGGTGTGTGCTACTCGTGCTGGGGCGAGCTGGGCGGCGGGCGTTGAGTGGCTAAGAAGGAAAGTTAGAAGGAAGGGCTGCAAGCGCGCATGGCGAAGGAAGGGCTGCATGTGCGCATGGCGAGCCAGCGGTTGAGCTGGGAGCAATTCCTAGAATTAAGGAGAACCTCCTCCATTCGGTTGGGCCAAGGGCCATAAAACCTATTGTAATCGGCACTTTGATATTAAACAAGAATCAGTTATCCCTAATCTCCTCTCTCTCAATGTCTCTCAAGCGCCTAGGGCTGCTACCCTAGAACTAAGCCTGCGGTAGAGGGGTATAACCTCACCAGAGATGACACTATCGACATGGATCCAAGGTTCATGACAGCTTGGTATCACGAGTCCGGCGATCCTCGCCTACTCGCTCCCGCTCACCATCACCACCATCCACCGCCGCAAACCACCCCCTCCAGTTACCCGCGCCACAACGATCGTCCGCCGCGGTTCCGTTCCCGCTGGATTTTCCGCGCACGATGGTAAATCTGACCCTCACATCTTCATCAACCGTTATGAATCGCACTTCCGTCGGGAGCGCATCATGGCGGAAGAAAAGGTGTGGATGGCTTCCTGTCATCTAGAAGATGGCGCTCGTACGTGGTTCCTCCAAGTCCAGGAGGAGGGCACCCCGTCATGGCACCGCTTCACCAAGCTCCTACACCTGCGCTTCGAATCGCCCCCCCGGCGATCCTTGCCTACTTGCTCCCGCTCACCATCACCACCATCCGCCGCCGACGACCACCCTTTTTGCTGCGCCAACCACCCCAGCCACCACACCAACCACTACAGCCACCGGTGTAATAAACCACTACTTTTCAGGTTGCAAAATCAAAACGCAACTCTATAAGAACATATTTTCTGTACCTAAACAATAATAAACCACAAGAATTTCCTGTACCTTGGAACCATCCCTAATTTATATCACAAGACAACAAGCAGATATTGGCAATATACAAATGAGACCTGTTTAAGAAGGAATTGAGTGAGACTTTGTCCTGTGCAGACGGATTGAGAGTGGTGATAGATCCTTGGTGACGAAAAACTAAGTCTATAGAACCTAAATCAGTTTTACATGCCCTGTCCAATTTTGGTGTTCGCTCCTATATATTTTGATTAGTCCATAAGGGAGAAAATAAAATAGAAAGGCTGGAAAGGAATTAAAAAGGACAAACGTGAGTGCGTGACTAAAGAAGGATAGGTTTTTTGCAGGTGTCTGCAGGTGCTCACGAAGGATTTCTTTTGCAGGCTGGATTTAGGAGGTTGCAGCCAAACCTGCACCCGTTTGTATCCCTAACTCCCCAACAATCTTCCTGCTGCTAACAACCTAGAATCTAAAAAACTAGATTTCTGATGACAACAGTTACCTGGTGGGATATGGACGAGGGAACCCATGTTCATCGATCCTCTACTTCGAGGGTGGCTTCAACATATTGATGGGTGCCCAAGGCGGTGGCGTCGTTGCTGGCGCTGATGCCCTAAAGAGGACGCGACGTCTTGGCTGGAGGAGGCGATGACGGCGGCGTCCTGGACGGAGGCGGCAACATGCCCCTCACGGTCGGTGGTGTCCAGATTGAGATCGAATCCCTGGGAGGGATACAAAGTATGGGGGAGGTTGTGTGAGGGTACGAGGTAGCCGGGAGGTTAGATCCACAATATGTGGAGTTCTTTTCTTTTTGGCGGGGTGGGAGAGAATTGGGCGCGCATTTTCTTTTTTGAGAGGGAATTTTTTGAGCCTTGGTTTTGGCGTAACATATTTTTATTTAGGCTTTCTGGTATTTTTCATACACATGAATGGTTTTTCAAATATAACTCTTGCAAACATATACCATTTAAATTATCATTTATGTAAAATTTTCAGCAGTGCACACGATTCAATTTGGACAGTTGTGCGAAAGAGGAAAACATCGAGTATAGTTCACTCAGGTGAGGAATCCCTTCTTGTTCTTTGTTTTCTCTCTGTTTCAGTTTATTCTCTCACAGAATACTATTGAATCAACCGGTTTATAAATCAGCACAACATCTTTAGCTGACATTTTTGTAAGAACTTACAGCCGTGTGCGCTTTGTAGAGGCTGATGACTTTTTCCCTTTCTAAAAAATTCTTCTCCTGGTTCATGATCGAGTCCAGCGTCGCGCGAATAGACATAGAATAATAAAAATACTAGAAATTATTTGAGAAATGTGAGGCATTTCCTCTCTACTCATGGTCTCCATATGGGGCGAGTCGGGGTGACCCGGGCCCCCCGCTACCAACATACCCACCTCCTCGTCTTCCCCATCGCGCGCGGAGGAAACAAGTAAGGAAGCCCGCGCTGCTTGCCCTTGTCCATGCAACCGGTGTTGTGGCCAACCTCCCGCGGTGGGCGGCCAGCTCTAGGGGGTTGTAGGCGGCCAATCATGAACAATCACCCCCTAGGCACCTCGTACTCATGTTGTAGTCGGTCGTGGGGTGTGTTGGCACTCCGAGAAATCGTCTCTACAGCCTCCTCGCTGCCCATGCAATGGCATCATGGAGGGCCTCGTCGGTGGTCATGGTGAGTGAGGGCGTCCGAATACCGGCATTGGGAGCGTGTTCCTCGTCAATGGCATGGTCCATCATAAGATGATTTGAAACCAAAAAGTTGTCAACTACAAAGTTTCATAACTTTTCGAGATCTATAATTTTCATTTAGGGGTTTCTTCATCCGAGGGCGTTTATAAAATTTGAATTTCAAATTTGAGACATTCAAACGTAGTTGTTCCATGATAAGATGATTTTAAACCAAAAAATTGTCAACTACAAAGTTTTTATAACTTTTTCGAGATCTACAATTTTCATTTAGGGGAGTTTCTTCATCCGAGGGCGTTTATAAAATTTGAATTTCAAATTTGAGACATTCAAACGTAGTTGTTCCATGATAAGATGATTTTAAACCAAAAAATTGTCAACTACAAAGTTTCATAACTTTTCGAGATCTAAAGTTTTTTTCTACTCGAGGTCATTTATAAAATTGAAATTTTAAATTTGAGACATTTAAATGTGGTTTTTGCACATAAGATGATTTCAAACCAAAAAAATGTTGTCAACTACAAAGGTTCTACAAAGTTTGTTTTGGTCATTTATTCATCCAACATGATTTTTCAAATGAAAAAAATGAGCAAAACAAAGTTTGTAGAACTTCAGAGGATACTAAGATTGTTCATAAATCTTAGTAATATCTCTTCTAGTTTCAAGAAACTGGATATGAGACATAGATTTTTTTTTTGCCATTACATTCAAAAATATGAAACAAATATAGATTTTGTGAACATTGTGACTAACACTTTATCAAATGAAAAAATGACCAAAACAAAGTTTGTAGAAGAACTTGAAAAGTCATGGAACTTTGTAGTTGGAAACTTTTTGATTTGAACTTGTTTAGGGACCGGAATTTTCTTTGAAAAACTAATTTGTCGGTGTGGCGAGTGCTTTTCTTCTTGGCATAGCGATCGATCGTGACTTTGTTATCGTTCATAGCCGGCTCAATTCTCCATTACACTCCATATCATGTTATGAAAAATATACAGTTTTAACCCAACATATCACTTAGACTAACATATTAGGATAATTATATAAATATAATTACATATATAAAATATATAAAGGCGGTTTCATGTATTTTTTTAGCTATATGTGTACATGTAGATTATAGAAATCATTTTAAAATTAGTTTCACTCTTTTTAAAAATTAAGTTAATCGCTTTTAGAAAATAAATATAAAGTTTTGTAGTCGTAGGGATCTATAACCCCCCTTCAAGACAGTTAGGGGAGTTCTCTGCACGTGCGGGGAATCCACGTAGGCATCCCTTTCCTCCGCACGCACCGCGACGCATCCCACCCCGCGTCGTCCCAATCCAATCGACGCCGCCCCTCGCCTCCCACCGGCGCCCCTCGCCTCCCCCCCCCCCCCCACCCTCCTCGCCTCCCCGCCGCCAACGTTCCTCGATATCTGCCTCCGTCTCCCCGTCTTCCATCCCGCCGCCCGCGTCCTCCCTACGGTCGATGCTCTTCCGCACCCATAAATCGACAGCCTCTCCCCTACTTTTTCGACTCGCCGGCCGGCAAGCCGCAGTCCAGATCCCGCAAAACCACCCGCCTTCACGCGGCCGGCCTGACTCCTCCTCATCCCTGCTCGCCGCGAAGCACAGCTGTCACCGCTGTCTGCCGTGGCCGGCGAAGATGATGTCCGGCGGTGGGTTCTCCGCCCTCGACGACCCCAAGGCCTACGGATCCGTCCCGGTATGCAAACGCCCTCCTTCCTGCCAGTCTCCCTCCTCTCCTCTCGCGCGGCCAGTACACAGCCGGCCTCACTATCTCTCTCTCTCTCTCTCGCCGCACCACGCAGGCTGCCATGGCCGTAGATCCGCCGGCCATCAGGTTCGCCGACTCCAACCTCCAGACCTTCCTGCCGTCCGATTCCAGGGAAAGATCGCTGGCGCCTACCGCCCGCCCACTGACGCCGACGGTCAGATCTCGCGGCCTCAGTACGGTCCATAGATATGCCCTCTCAATTTCTCTGTCGTATCGTATGGTGTTCCTATTCCTATCTCGTGTGTAATTCCGCAATATATCTCTGCCATTTGTCTTGTCTGTATCATATTGAGTTTTGGGTTCTGCAGATATACTACCACTATTTGGATATTTAAAGGCACCGAAAGAACTAATCAGTACCTTTGAAATCACAATGCCTGTTTAGCCTTCTATTGATACGGAACCTTTAGAAGTTTAGAGTGAAATATTGTGTTCGTTTTTCATGAGAGAAAGTGTTTTGTCCACAAGTTCATTTTTCAGTAATCCATACAATGATTTCATTTCAGATGATGATGTTAGGGAGAAACGAAGAAACATCAGGGATAAGACATCTGTGTCTAAACATGTCAGTATACATACATTGATGTTCTACTGATTGAAATGCTCAAATGTTGAAAACATATCG
The DNA here is from genome assembly GCA_015847255.1 of Hyparrhenia diplandra. Lineage (NCBI taxonomy): Eukaryota > Viridiplantae > Streptophyta > Magnoliopsida > Poales > Poaceae > Hyparrhenia > Hyparrhenia diplandra. The sequence continues at coordinate 236,957 of JADLZK010011816.1, forward strand.
TTTTGATGTAACTGGCCTATGCATTTTTCAGATTCCAGATAATCTTCTTCAGAAGGTGGAAATTATTGGGAGGCCAAATGTCGGCAAATCTGCACTGTTCAACCGTCTTGTCGTAGTATGTCAATCATCATTCAGAGTAGTGCCAGTGATGTTGATCACCATACAATCTTCAGACCGGCCAGAATGCAGAAGTAAATTGAACTATGATTTCTTTCAGGGCAATAGAGCTATAGTTGTGGATGAACCTGGCGTGACAAGGGATCGATTATATGGACGATCTTACTGGGGTGATCAGGAGTTTATGGTTATTGATACTGGTGGGGTAATTACTCTGTCGAAGTCTCAAGCAGGTGTGATGGAAGAACTTGCTGTCACCACTACTGTTGGTATGGATGGGATTCCTCTTGCCACTAGAGAAGCTGCTATTGCAAGGATGCCCTCAATGATTGAAAAACAATCAGTTGCAGCTGTTGATGAAGCATCCGTCATACTATTAGGTCGTGGATGGTCAGGCAAGTTTAGGCAATTACCTTTTCTTTTCAGTCCTGGGATGTGCTGGTTTAATATTTGAATTCACGTCAACCTTAAATAGATGCACTTCTAATACTTCCCTTGATCATTTTTTGACCTGAAATTGTTGTTCTATAATTTCTTAGGTAAGTTCCATTTTTATGAGCATAATGGTATGAAAACATATTTCAGGCTGGTCTTGTGGCAGCTGATATAGAGATTTCTGATTGGTTACGACGCTTAACTACTTTCGGACATTGTATTATACTTGCTGTCAATAAGTGTGAATCTCCACGGAAAGGGCAAATGCAAGCATTAGACTTTTTGGTCACTAGGGTGAGCATATTAATTTTGTCTCTAAAATCACTCATTGTTTTCTTTGCATTTCAACATATATACAATAATGTATTGGTTCTTTCATGTGATACTTTGTACAGCAATCGTACTTGAAACATGACACTAGATATGGTGTATTGCAGCACTGCCCAAATACAAAAAGCCAAACAACATGCAGTGGCTGTTATTTGATGTAAATTATGAAATAAGCAGTAGACTGTTTCGAGAATTTAACGCCCTATGCTCATTTGAACACCACTCTCGCTAAGGTCAAAATGTTTCTAGACACAGGCGACCATTTAACTTAGCGTCTGGCAAGGATTTTTATTATTTCCCTGGGTATGCACTCTGCCATGTCCCAAGGCATGGAACGTAGAGAATATGCACACAGCCAAAAAGTTCATAATTTGTTATAACTATGGTCATGCACACAGCCTATAAGTTCATAATTCGTTATAACTATGCTTGTCCTGCCAATTATGCAGAAGATGAGAAGAGAGCAAGAGTAAAAATTATTTCTGGCGATGAAGATGCAAATTGGAGAACCTTGGAGCTCATGGATAGGAAACCTGATACAGCAGGAGGAACTGTACAACCATCTGGTTGTGAGCAGAGCAACAATGACGACGAGAGGGCGACGAGAGATGGGCAGCGATACCTGGTTATCTCATCTACGATGATATATACCCCATGGAAATACTTCCAAATAGCAGCCACCTTGATGGTTCTATATACGGTGACACACATAACTGGAAAAGAGAATTTCGTATTGCTGACCGTAATGAGAGTAAGTTATCAGTATCTCTGTTCCTACTTTTTTATTTGTTATTACGACCATTTTTTAAACCTATAAGGTCAACTGATATATTCTCTCCTGAAACCTTTAGATTAATTTTGCCATGATTTGTTATCAAATTAATTTGCAACAATTAATAATACCTGTCTCTTTTTAGCATTTTAGTGATGTTGTCCTTTCATCGATAATTTTTTCATTTTTCCAGTTCTCTAACAGCTTCACTCTAATGATGATTGGGTTGGCACTATTTCATGTTAAACAGCCCACTGATCACATCTTACTAACATGCTCTCCTAATGCGTTTTTCTATATGTCCAGAACAGGCAGGTCACAGACAGCAGCTGCACCACCGTATGCTTCTTTCCTCCGCTGATGGGCACAGCTAATATACAAGGAATCCTAGGAAAAGGGAACATTTAGACGTGAAGAGGTGCTTAGCTTAGTTACATTTGTGATCTTAATAATTATTTGTTTATACTCGGTTCAGATACTTCAGTTCAAATAGCTTGTCACTTTGGTCTAAATAAATAGTTGTGTATACTCAATACACTGGTATGTCTACTCTCTCTAATAGACTCATATCCCCTGTTGAGAAGAGATGATAACATTAAACTCTTTCTTATGATCATCGTTGATTCTTTCTTAATTCTTGCAGAAGAACGCGGCGTAATCCCCTAGTATTATACAAAATAAGCGGACAACGGAAATTTGGCGCTGGCACACGTCAAATTTGCCGCCCAGCAAGGCCCGCACGTCCAGTCATTAGCGAACAAATCGCATCGCCACCTGGCCCGCACACGGGTGGTTGCAGGCTTGCAGCGCCGCCGCCGCCGCCGCCTGACGCCGGCTGCTGGCCTGAGGGTGACGGGCCACGACGCATCACAAGGTATGCTGCCATCCACGGTCTTCCTCCACTGCTGTAGCCTCCAGGCTTGCCGCTCGGCGTTCGCCGCCTGCCAACGTGGTCCCTCCTGCGGTCCCACTAGTTGCCTTCTCGCCACCGCCGCGCCGGCCGCTGACTGATCCCCCGCTAGTGCCAGCCCGCCTTCTGCAGGTGCCGGCCCCTCGTGCTCACAGGAGTCCAGGCAGCCAGGCCCTAGCCGCACGGTCGCCGCGCCCCCGCACGGCCAGGACCCAACCAGCTCTCAGGCGACCACCACCCAGGCCGTAGTTAGCCCTACTAGCTGCAGGTGGGCAGGAGTGCAGGCTGCTGTGGGGATTTTCAATATTGGGTCCGTGGATTTGGTGATAGGCCATGACTCTTGATTCCGTTTATTTTGGAATCGCTAGCTGCTTGCTCTGTGTTTTTTTATACTGTACTGTTTTTCTTCTATACTGTAACTGTACTGTTCTGAGAAGGATAAACCAAAAATTGTTGCAGGTGCATTATAAAGTGACATTAGGTTTCTTAATGTTTTAGGAATCAAGAGTTTTGGATCTCAATGAAGTAGAATTTTAAGCGACTGAAGCATTACTGTACAGTGATGATTAATTTGGGGTTATCCATAAAGCATATTGTTCTGCCCTTGTTCTGCCCCTAGCTTTTAACAGCCTGTAAACTCCCCACCCCAGTGTCAAGTTTTGAGTTCCCTATAGGAAATGGGGATAGCCTCTTGCCAGGAATATCACCAAGCATCCAAGATAGATTGCATCGACTGTAGATCAGTAAAAGATTGCTATGACATTCTATTGACAAAAAGCCTGCTGCAATTCTCATTCAATGGCAATAATTAAGGCCTGGAAATAATTAATTCAATCTGCTTCCTATATTTTGGTGCTCAAAGACAAAAGAATAATATTCACCAAGATAGTAACTTCGATGGTAGCAACACAAATGTTACATTGTCTCTAAATTTCTAATTTTCTCAAAGAGAGGCAAAAACTCTGTACTCACCTCTGAATTTCTAACCTTCTCAAAGAGAGGGGGAAACACTAAACTGCTGAACATTGAGTACATGTACAACCACAATGGATCATGTTCTTTTCCAGCTATTGATAGCATAACATTTATTGTAGTATTTTGTTCTTAGAAGAAAGGAACTTGGTAGCATTTAAAATAGACATATTTGTGACAGCCCAGGAAAAATGTTTGCTGATTTCTGAATGATCTTCATGAATACAGACTTGACATTTGTTGGCACAATTCTGAAAGCTAGATTTTCAGATTTTCAGCTACTTTTTCCTTTACCAATGATAATGGGCTGCTCTAAATGATGAAATTGTTTTAAAAAGCAATGGATATAGTTCCCAAGTGAAGCTTTATTTTTGTCATAGTTACTCTGACAGGGTAGCTTGACGATTGGTGTAGGATTGGATATAATTCCCAAATTATGCTTATTTGTCATAGTTACTCTAATAGGGCTATCCTTGATGGGCTGAACACACAGATTCCTTCTTATGCTTGAAAGCCTTGAATACATGTGATGCCAGCATAGCAAATCTGTTGTCAGGCATTCACAGTACTAACTATGGAGTGTTGCTTGTGTTGGTAGACTGGTTTTGCTGGGCATTCATATTATAATCTAATTGGACATGACAGATAATTTACCAAATGCAATTGTCTAAGGAGTAATATATGCACTGGTCTGACCTCATCATATTGTACTAGCAGCTGCTCCAGGCATAGTTGGTCACCTTGGGAAGGCACTTGAACGTGCTCTTGGCAGCAGCTTTACTCTCTTGACTTGCAATAGGGGGAGAGAGGAGCAAGAACTCAGGTGTGCAGTGATCAGCACTGCCTCACGGTGCTAGTTCTTTTTCCCCTCGAGTTGCAGAAATTAGGCCAGGTTAAATTTTTAATTTAGCTATTCAGTATACAAGATCATTAACATTACACATCTCTCTGTTGTAAAATTACTGATCTCTTGACAATGATATACAGATACAGGGATAGAACGCATGTTTGATAATACAAAAATTAATGTGAGATGAGGACTTCTCTATCAATTCACCCAGTTAAAAGAGAGAACATTCATCCACAAATGTAGCCTGTCAGGGTTTGACCTTGTTCTGCAAAGCAACTGTACTGCTGCTGCCTTAAAAAGTTTCAGTCGGCATCAAGTTCAAATTTGAATTCTTCTTGTTTTGGTTCCTTCTTCTACTTGGTTTGTCTTCATTTTGATGTAGGCACAAGGCTGTGAGCAGAAGATGGTGTTGGTGCTGTAGGCAGAGGGCTGTGAGGAGAAGATGCCGAATGCTCGTAGCCGGAGGCTGAAATGGAGTCCATAAGTTGTGGCGAGACCATTGGAGTCAGAGTTCAAGAGGTGCTTCCTTTGCATCCGCTGCTGATTGCTGGAGCCCGAAGTGGAGACAAGTAGTCCACAAATCTCAAAGTGGTGTCAAGTATTCCAGAAATCAGCAGTCCACAAATCTCGGTGGTGTCAAGTACTCCAAAAATCTTAATTGTTGTTTGGTTAGGAGTTAGGACTCTATAACCGCAAACATCAATGGAATCGATGTTGTGCTGCTCAGTAGCAGAGTAGCTTGCTGTGTTTTATGTACTGAATCTTCAAATAGCAACTAATATATGAATTTCTTCAGACGGTTGCGTATTGTTGCATCAGTAGTATGTGTTTTCCATGTGCTATATGTTTTAGCTACATCCCGCCGCGGTGATATTATCTCTTATGAGCTGTGTGCTGTGGCAACTTGCACCTTTTGTTGAGACATCCATATATGTTTTTCATGGCTAGCCTCAAGATCATTGCATCAACATAGCTTTGCTGCCTACCTGCTGGACTGGAATTTTTCAAATACTTTGACTGCCTCAAGATCATTACATCAACACTACTTTGCTGCCTACCTGTTGGACTGGAATGTCAATGGACTTAAAATTTTTTGCCTACTTGTGCTTTGTTCAGTAATAACTATATTTTTTTTAATTGAAGACCCCCGAACAGTGTTCTCTTTTGGTGTAATATAAATAAATGCAAAAACGTGCACACTGCTGCTGGTAGGTAGTGCTCGGCTGGTGACTCGCTGCGTGGCAGTGGCGACGTGTGCCTGGAGGAAGCCGAGAAGTCAGGGGAGAGAGGATACGAGTCGCGTGATTGAGCGGTGTTGCTGGACGATGGCTACAGGTGGATCGCACACATTTACCCACGACCAATGAATAACAGGTTCTCGTTTTGTATATGATCAACTCTGTTACAGCTAATGCCACAAACATATATACGGTGTGATGGTAAGTATATATCTTCTTGATAGTCAGGTCTTAGGTTCAAAACATTGTTATGCATCTTTTTTTTTTTCAAGTTTTTTTTGTTAAAAGCGTAGTGCGCCCAAACCTTACTAATTGCAACCATCTATTTTTTTCGTTGCTATATGTATAACTCTTTTTGCAACGCAAACAAGTATTACTTACAACGAATCATATTCATTGCAATATAGATGCGCTTTCGCAACCAACAAACAAAGCATTGCAATAACACCCCAATATTGCAACGCCAATAAAACTGTCTGCAACGCAAATTAAATCGTGGCAACAACGATGACTTATTGCAACAGATTTACAGTTTGTTGCGATAGAGTTAACTTGTTGCAACGATCTTCACACTTACAACCACGAAATAATTTGCGTGGCAAAAACTCAACCTCTTGCAACCGAAGGTGAAAATGGTTGCGATAACACCCCCTGTTGCAACCAAATCTTGTCATTGCGATAAAAAAGCGTGGCATAAGGGTCAAAAATTAGTAGTGCAAATTTCATAATTCTAATTCGCATGCAACTAATGATTGTAATGTCTTTTTCGTTGGCAGGTACAATCAGCCCTTAATGAGGGGACGATTAAGTCTTACCGACATGCAGCTAGACAAGAATCCTTTTCCAAAGTACATGTGATTGAAACTAAGAAGCCCGAGGCCAAGACACTTGAAGACAAGGCACTGCTATTTTGATCCGTCCTAAACAAGCTACTACAACTCAAGGCAAGGCAAGAACATGATCATTGGCGAGCCTCATCCCATACCGAATGTTCCTAAGAATTCGGGGACGGCAAGTGTTGGTCGAAAGCAAAGTGAGGAAGGCAAGGCGAAGCTCACCATTGTTGCTAACTCGGTGCAAGTATTACGGCGTCAAGCGTGGCTAGATGGTCGTGCGGCACAAGGGAGACCAGCTAGGCGATTGATCCAATTGGCCAAGATGATCATGTCCGGGCTCCAACCAAGCGGTTGAACCCGACTACCCTAGTCGGTCAGCCAGCTCTGAGGGTCCTAGCTCCCTCACTTCGGTGTGCAAGTCCTAAAGTCATTCATTCCACAAAAAACGGAAGTGGGAATATGGAAGACTAATGAGCCAAAAGCAAAGAAGCACATCAAGCCTCAATGCACATTTGACAGGCTTTTGGCAAAGTACAAGAATCAAAAGGCCGATTCCAAGAATCGGCCGATAAAAAAAAAAGAGTCTACGCCTCCTAAGCGTGATGAAGAGAGGAACAAGCAAATGGCTATGACTCCTCCAAATGTTGCTTCTTCTTCGCAGGTTACTCGTCCAAGGGTGTCTCGTTGGGGGGCCACCACTATCACCAATGGCGCCACCACCACAATGGGGACCGAAGGGAGTGTTTGTCCCATATCCTTCGGATCCCATGAAGGAAGGAGGTACTAGAAATTTGGCCAAGCCAACCGTCTTTAGCTGATTGGGTCCACAATCGAGCTCTAGCGAAAAAGGGGAAGAAGGAGGTGCCTACATCCCGATCCCTTACATTTGAGCAAAAGGGGAAGGCGCCTATGTAGCAGGTTTATGTTCCCAAGAAGGTCGAAGTTATTGAGAAGCCTGCTCCAGTTGCTACTCCTCCATCTTCCATTACTATCGGTTCAATGACAGCCCCTGTCATTGATGCCAACAAACCGATTGTGATTGGGGGGCAAGAGCCTTCAAATGATAAAGATCAAGTCATGGAGGGGGTCATTTGAAGTCCAAGACAAGAGAAAAAGCACGTGGATCCTCGGTACCCGACAGCCCAAGTGGTGCCCTGGGCCGATATCGATAAGATCCGTAAGAGGAAGCTTAAGCGAGCAAGACAAAAGATGCTCAAGTGCATGGCTGCTGCATAGGGACAAGGGCCTATCTTGCCTGAGATTGTGCAGGAAATCAAGCAAAAGGAGGCCGAGATGATCGCTGCCGCCCACAAGTCGGCTAAACCGATTGCTAATTCCGTCAAGTCGGTTGTGGTGCAAGAACAATCGCCCAAGCCCGTAGAGGAGGTGTCCAAGCCGACCATTGATCTTTGGCACTTCTAGCAAATGGGGTAGCCAAGCTAGCTGAGCAAGTTGCAAATTCGACCAAAGCGGTTGATGGGGCTGCTAGTGCCCAAGAATCGGATATACCAACTTTCGAGTCGGTTGAACCGATTCCTACTACTGATGTTCCCGGGTGCACCCGAGGACTTTCTTTGCTACTATCTCCGCCATGGTCGGCATTGAAGTTCTAGCTGAAGCCAAAGAGGAGATGGTGGACTATGATCCTTCGCCATCACGTGTCGAGGTGAACACCATCTTTCTCTCCGCTGATTATTATGTGATCGGCGAGGGGAGATGATGAGGTTGCTGCTGCGGAGTTGGCATTTGGAGTGGAGGACGCCATGTTCAAGAAGCCCACTGTGCCTGTCAGACATCTCAAGCCATTGCACATAAAGGGACATATCAACGGAATGCCGGTCAGGAAGATGCTAGTGGATGGGGAGCAATTGTCAATCTTATGCCCTATTCACTTTTCAAGAAGCTTTGGTTGCAAGGATGAGGAGCTGATCCAAACCAACATGGCCATCACCGGCATAGGAGGAGGCGCGCCAATTCCTTCTAAGGGCATCGCCAACGTCGAGCTAACCGTTGGGAGCAAGACTATGCCTACCGCATTCTTCGTCGCCGATGTGGAAGGTAGCTATGATCTCATACTTGGTCGTGATTGGATTCATACCAATCCATGTGTTCCTTCTAGCTTGCACCAATTCCTCATCCAATGGGTGGGAGATGCCATAGAGGTCGTTCATGCGGATAATTCGGTTGAGGTTGCTACAACCGATGCTATGCCTGAGGGATCCAGATTTGCTTGTCTTTCAGGTAGAGATCTATCCAATTATCAATGCATTAGCTATGATGAGCGTGGATTTGTACCTGTGTCATTGAAGCCTATTGATAATCGGCTCAATATCATTATATAAGTATTGATCAATCGGCTCAATATCATTATATAAATATTGTTTATTAATGGAAGACAAACTACAATGGTTAAAGCATAGGCTTGAACACTATCGGACTAAAAAGACCGATTCCTGTGAAGCTATTGATGACTTTGATGAGCTCAATAAGTTGAGCCAAGGTTTTACGTCGGCCGACTCTTTGGAACAAGTTGACATTGGGGATGGTTCCATGCCGCGGTTGACTTTTGTTAATAAAAACTTGGATGCCGATTACAAATCTAAATTAATCACGCTTCTCAAGGAATATGTTGATTGTTTTGCATGGAATTATACAAAGATGCAGGTTAAGCCAAGATCTTGTTGAGCATCGACTTCCTATCAAGAAAGGATTTAGACCATACAAGCAACCACCAAGGCGCTTCAATTCGCCATCAACGACCGAATTAAGGAGGAGATTGATCGGTTGCTACAAGCGGACTTTATCCGTCCATGCGGTATGCAGAGTGGTTCTCTAACATTGTCTTTGGTTGAGAAGAAAGACAAGGGAAGATTAGAGTATGCATTGATTTCGAGAGATTTAAATAGAGCCACTCCCAAAGATGAATATCCTATGCCTATTGCCGGCATGTTGATTAATGATGCTTCGGGGCACAAAGTTATTAGCTTTCTTGATGGTAATGCTGGTTACAATCAAATATTTATGGCGGAAGAAGATACTTCCAAGAGGCGCTTTTTATTTGTCCTGGATTTGTTGGCTTGTTTGAGTGGATTGTCATGACTTTTTGGGCTCAAGAATGCGGCGCCACCTATCAAAGAGCTATGAATCTTATCTTTTATGATCTAATTGGGGTGATTATGGAGGTGTACATTGATGATGTGGTGATTAAATCGGCTGCCCATGATCCTCATTTAGCCGATTTTGCGTCTTGCTTTTGAGAGGATGCGTTATTATGGCTTGAAGATGAATCCGCTCAAGTGTGCCTTTGGAGTGTCGGCTAGGAAGTTTCTTGGATTTATTATTCATGACAAGGGCATAGAGATTGATCCTAAGAGGATAGAAAAGATCAAGGCAGTTCAAGCACCTCAATGCAAGAAGGATTTGCAAAAATTGACTTGACTTTTGAGCCATTGAAGATTTTAAAGGGTCAAGTTCTTGCTGATTTTTGGTTGAGCATAGCATAAATCTTGATTATGAGGTGGATTATGTCACTTCTACCCTATGGCGCTTATATTTTGATGGATCGGTTTGCAAAGGCGGTGTCGGAGTTGGAATTGTTCTTGTTGATTCTTATGGTGCTGAATTTCCTATGTCAAGCCGATTAGAGTTTCAATGTACTAACAATCAAAACCGAATATGAAGCTCTCTTGTTCGGGTTGATCATGTTAGAATCTATGGGGCTGAACATGTTGAAGCATTTGGTGATTCATTGCTTGTGGTGCAGCAAGTTTCCGGTGAGTGTCATTGTTTAGATGGATCACTTCGTGCTCGCCTTGATATTTGCCTTGATTTAATGGTAAATTTGCCGAATTCAAGATTCGGCATATTCCAAGAGAGAAAAACCATAAGGCTAATTTTCTTGCTCAACGTGCTTCCGGTTATATTAAGGAAGAGGATCACTTGCATGCGAAATATGTGCAAAGAGCAAACTTGCTTGCTCAACGGGCATCCGGCTTTGAGGTAAAAGATAAATATTTTCATTTACAACATTTGCCGATGCATGAAAAAAATTGTTTGTTTCAGATTCTAGTAAAAATTCGGTTCAACCAAATTTAATTGGACAAACCGATTTTACTTGTAATTTTGGACAGCAATATAAATTTCTTTTAAATCGGTCTATTTCTGTTTTTTTAGACAATGGTAGTACCGATTTGAAAGATAGGAGAACTCCTCTCTTGTCTTTTTTTGCGGGATCCTAGTGCTAAAGTGTAACAGAACCTCCTAAATTACAGGGCCCACATGCACTTATCATTGTCATTAGGACCTGTGATCATTATGCACGTGTTCCCAATAATCTAGAAAGTACTATTAATCTTCCGAACAGGATCTCATTAACAAGTCACTCCAAGATTACAACACTTTATTCAAAATACATCGAGTACACGGGAAGGATTACATAACCATAAGTTTACAAACCATTTGTTCAAATACTCAAACTTAAGTATCATTATTACAAGCCTGAATTTATTGGAGTAACATTATACTTATAAAACACCGACAACCCCGCCCGAGGGTTCAACTCTACTGTCCTCTTCTTCTCGGGTACACCGTCATGCGGCGAGGGACCAAAACAAGCCTGCTCATGACCTGCTCCCGCAACAAGGGTCAAAGAACCCCGAAATGCGGGAGTACTCAACAAGACTTACCCGACTAAAGAAAATAGGAGAAGACTCCGGAATGCTGGTCTTAGGAGTCAAGGTAAGGCTTAAGCAAGAATCAAGAATTCTTTTGCAGAAAAGCTTACTAATAGTGAATCCTTACTTTCAACATTTTAATTTAGATTTGTAGCTCATATATTCTAGGTTATCCTATTCTAGAGCAACCATATTCTCTTATTCCAACTCTCTTTTCTCAAAAACATAATCCATCATTTACTACGATGAAGGTCGTGGAATCGGGTCTCCTTCTCCAGAAGCAACGGCGATTCATGAACCTATTCAAAACCAAGCTGGGGATCCCTAACCACACGACATATGTAGCACTTAAGCTTGCATATATCAACCTTCTTTCAGATTTGTCCAAAACGGGAACGAGGCCTGCGCCACCCGAGAGCACTGATACTCCACCTCCCTACCCCGGCCCTAATGACAGTTTGACCGGTAGGGTGGGTACACGCTACTCCCCGCCATCTCTCCACTCCCGGTCGCGTGGTTGCCATTCCCGATTTGGCTCACCCGAGATCCGGCTTACCGGAGTATGTGGCTAGTTAGGTCGATCGACCGGGGTGATCGCGGTCGGACGTGCCATTGACCACAAAGGTCTCAGCGCAATATGCGTTCAACACATCCCGATTTCACTCAAGGCCAAACAACGGGCCGGTCCTTAAACGATCAACACGGGACAAGCACGGCTAGGTATCCCGCCCGCTTTCCACCTACGTTCGTCCGATCTCAAATTCATCACTACATCTCTTTCTTTTCCAAAAACAGTATCATCTTCTCAAATAACTCATTTTGATGAAAAAGCTTATCTAATTAAGCAGGGCTAAGCATCACTAAACATTTTTGAAATAAACGGTTAACAAGGATGGTATTGAAATAAACAAGGATGGTAATGCAACAATTAGGTTATCACTCAACTCCTAATTACTTAATGCAACAAAGCATATACAAAAGTGATATAAGCTTTTAAAATATCAAGGAAAGGGTTTAATGAACCGGGGCTTGCCTTCGTTGACGGAATAAGCTAGTTCTTCAGAAAATCCAGAGAAATCCGAACCCGCTTCCACTGGATATGGAACCTCCTCGTGATGGCTCGTAATTGATATCCTCAACCTCGTTTCACTACACGAAATAATGTATGCTTCAACATGATGCCATATATTTAAATATGATGCTTGCGGGTGCATGAAATGATAAACAAGAATATGATTTACTTCACGATAAAGTTGCAATCCAACAAAACTAACTTGTTGAACTACTCTACGAGATATCATCACCATTGTCTAAGGAGTTCTCAAGGACCATCTGATTGTGGTATGATCCAAGATTCACAAAACAACTCAATTGTCACACAAAAACCTAAATTATTTGACACTAAATGATTTACAAATCACATGAAATAATAGAGCATGAAATAATAAATATTTTAACTTTCTTTAAACAAGCTCAAAAATTTTTGTACAGGTAGGTCATGTCATGAAACAGTACCAAAATAAATTTCATGATTTTTGGATAAATAAAATAATTATTAAAAATCAAGGAAGACGCATTTTTTAATTAAAATTTATATTTTTAAATCATGTCAAAAGTATTCAAAATTCAAGTTTCATAATTTTCATGGATTCATATACTCATAAGAAGACTCTACAAAAATTTTCAGAATTTTTGAAGCTATTTTGAATTTCTATGAATTTTGAAAGAATCAAGTACTATTCAAATAATTGAAAATTGGAAAAACAATTTATTAAAAAAAAGGACTCGGGGCGTATTTGGTCCAACACTTGTTTAAACAAAGGCAGCCCGAACTGTTGGCCTCGCTACTATTCATAGTGGGCTTGGTTACTATTCCGATATGGGCCCGCCCACTCGCCGATCGCGTCGCCCGGCACTATTCACGTGCCGCCGCGCCGTGGCCACCTGCAAGACGGCTACGGCGGGTGGCCACGCGGCGGCGCGGCGTGCTCCGGCAGCGTGGCTATGGTAGCGGTGGAAAGGAAGGCTCGGGAAGGGGCAGTGGCTCACCGTAAACACGATGCGCGACGCTAGATTGGGCCGGAGGCGGGGTGGAGCTAGGTCACCGGCAACGATGGCGGCCGGCGGCGGCGCGGTAAGTCGGCGCCCGCAGCGTCGAGCTTTGGCTGGGCAAGAGAAAAGGCCGATCCGACCACGGCACCAAGGCAGTTCCATTTGTGCATAAACTTTGGCCGAGACTCACCGGAGCAAGCCGGCAACGGCGGCGGGCTCACGGCGGGCGGCCCGATCGGACGGCCGAGGAAGAAAAGGTCGCGACGCGGTCTAGAAGGGAGAAAAGGGGTTGCGACCGGGGGACCGAGGAGCGTGAGAGGGTTGTGAAGCTGCTGGCGAACTAAGACGGCAAGAGAAGCTACAACGACGACGAATTCGGCGGCGGACGACGATAATAACCCCGGCGGTGGTTTCGGAAAAAGGAAAAGAACGACGGTGACTAATTTAACTTATATAGGGAATGGAGGGCATGGACAGGAGGATGGTGATGTCTCGAAGCCCCCCAGCTAGCCAGCGACGTCCGAGGATGGCCGGCCGCGAGACGGCCACGGCCGGCGCCCTAAGATGGAGGGAAACAGGAAATCCCTTTCATCAGAAAGCACCTAAACCTAGCCTTTCTGAATTTTGTCAAATTCTCCTCAAATTTGAACTAAACTTGAAAATTCCAAAAAGTGACTTAGCCTAATTTTTCAAGATCTACAATTTTCATAATTGGAAGATTTTCAAATTCGGCCTCTAAATAAGACTTTTGAAATGGGGTCAAAATGGGTCAAATTTGAATTCAAAATTACTTTCAAATTTATGTAAAAACTTCAAAAACTTTGTACATATCTTTTGTACATCAAAACAAGATCTACAACTTAGCTTTTGGAAGTTTTTGAAAATTTTGCTTAGATTTTGAATTATGAAAAAAAGGGGGTAAAATTGAGGTAAATAGGGTTTTGTCGAATTCAAAATTACTCCAAAATTTTGAACTAAACTTTGAAAATTCAAAATACCAACTTTGTTCAACTTTAAAAACTCTACCTTTTTGCTTTAATAACCATACCCTAATTCTTGATAATTTTTTGAATTAAAGAAAAGGGGTAAAAGAGGGAATGGAATTTAGGGTTTTAGGAGTTCAATTCAAACTTGGATTTGATTCTAGTTTCAGATTCCCAACTTAATTTATCAAACCAACATACAACCACACACTTAGAATTAAAACATAAATTTAAAAATTTAATCACTCTAAAATTCTTAGGCACAAACATTTCTCTAAAATATAAACTCATTTTAATTCAATGCATTTCAATTTTTTTTAATCATGCATGCTTTTGCGATGATCATGATGACATGGCAAAATTTTAATTAATTAACACCGGGGTGTTCTGACCCTTTCCCCTAAAAGAAATCTTGTCCCGAGATTTAAAGCTCGGGGTTAATAACGGCAAAGGAAATGTGTCAAGCAAACACATCTCAAACTAGTTCATAAAAGCAGGTAGGGTTTATCTATTATATGCTACAAGAATTTTAAAAGCTATAACTCAGGGAAGGGATTGTAACCTAGATAGAAGCAAGAAATTCTGGAAAGTGCTCTTGCAGATATTCCTCTGACTCACATGTAGCTTCTTCTTCGGAATGTTGGTTCCATTGGATCTTATACCATTTGGTTGTTCTTCTACGAGTGACACGATCTTTTTGGTCGAGAACTTGAACAGGATATTACGAATAGATTAAATCAGGTTCAAGTGCAACTCCCTCAATATCAACCACTTGATCGGTACTCGAAGACATTTCTTCAACGGGATACATGAAAGACATTATGCACGCAGTAAAGGTGTTCGGTAACTCCAACCGATATGCTACTTTTCCACATCTTTCCGAGAATGCGGAATGGTCCAATATAACGAGGTGCTAACTTTCCTTTGATTCCAAATCTTTTACTCCTTTTGTAGGTGATACTTTTAAATACACATAATCTCCCACTTCAAATGTCAAAGATCGGCGCCTTTTATCCCGCATAATTTTTTTCTGTCGAGATTGAGCCACTTTCATATTTTCTTGTATGACACGAACCTTCTCTTACGCATCCTTAACTAAATCCACACCAAAGAACCATCTTTCTCCGTGCTCGGACCAATTCGGTGGAGTTCTACATGCGACCATATAAAGCTTCAAAAGGTGCCATCTTGATACTTTCTTGATAACTGTTGTTGTAGGAGAATTACGCTAAAGGTAAACATTCATCCCATTTTTCTTGATAAGTAAGAACACAAGCTCATAACATATCCTCTAGAATTTGATTAACCCTCTCGGTTTGTCCATCGACCGTGGGTGATAAGCTGAACTAGGGATCGAGCTTGGTTCCCAATGACTTTTGTAATTGTTTCCAAAATTTATTCATAAATATTGAACTTCTATCTGAAACAATATTCTTTGGTGCACCATGCATGAATATCCAGAGTAATATATATCTCAAAGATAGGTTTTTGCGAGAATAATCTTCTCTTCTTGGCGAGAAAATGTGCTATTTTAGTAAGACGATCCACAATAACCCAAATGGAATTGAAACCCCTTGATGTCTGGGTAAACCAACAATAAAGTCCATAGTAATTTCCTCCCATTTCCAAGACGGAACAGAGCAATGGATTTAATTGTCCCCGCAGCTTTCATGTGTTTGCCTTTACCGCCGACATGTATCACATTTAGCTACATAACGAGCAATTTCTATCTTCATCTTAGTCCACCGGAATCTCTGTTTTCAAGTCCTCGATACATCTTAGTGCTTCTGGGTGAATAGAATACCTAGTCAAGTGTGCTTCATCCGGGATCTGGCCGACGTAACTTCGGGGAACCTTTGGTACTACCAAAGCGATTCTTGAACCATAACACATCCGCTTCATCAATTCTCAAACAAGATGGCTTTCCATTTCTAACTTTCTCTTTGATATGTGCTATACCTTTACTTTCTCTACGAAAGCGGTAATAATCTGATCTCGGATATTTGATTCTACAAAGGATACTAGATAGAGTCCCCCTGTTCAATAATTTCCAAATTTAACTTTTCCATTTCTTGACATAAAGTTTTGTCCATTAAACTTACTTCAAGACAATTGCATTGGGACTTCCGACTGAGTGCATCGGCAACCACATTTGCTTTACCGGGATGGTAATGCACTTCCAAATCATAATCCTTGATTAACTCCTACCATCTTCTTTGTCTCATATTCAGTCGGCGGGTGAAGATATATTTTAAACTCTTGTGATCGAGTATAGATATGACGGGTGTTGCCCGGCCAGATAATGACGTCAAATCTTCAATGCATGGACAAGCTGCGCTAATTCTAAATCATGAGTTGGATAATGTTCTTCATGACGTTTAAGTTGTCGGAGGCATAAGCAATAACCCTTCTTTTTCTTGCATTAGTACACAACCAAGGCCAATACCGGAAGCATCACAATAAACATCGAAGCGACTTCTCAATATCCGGTTGAGCTAATACCGTGCAAAGAGTTAATGCCTTCTTCAAAATCTTAAAAGCTTTCTCACACTCGGATGACCGGACAAACTTAGTTTGATTCTTCAACAACTTCGGTGATAGGCTTTGCTACTTTAGAAAAGTCGAATAAACCGACGGTAATATCCCGCCATTCCTTTAAAAACTACGGACTTGATGCACAAATGGTTGGGGACTTCCGGTTAAGAATATCCTTGACTTTACTTGGATCAATTTGAAACTCCATCCGTCGCGACAACACATGACCCAAGAATTGTATTTTCTCTAACCAAAACTCACACTTGAAACTTGGCATATAATTGATGATCTCTTAGATGTTTGAGAACAATTGAAGGTGCTTTCAAGATGTTCTTCTTTGTTCTTAGAATATATCAATATATCATCAATGAATACCACTACAAACTTGTCAAGTTTCGACATGAATACCGTATTCATCAAATACATGAAATGAGCTGGGGCATTGGTTAATCCAAAAGACATCACCAAATACTCATATAGACCATATCCGGTAGTAAAGGCAGTCTTTGGAATATCTATAGGTCTGATCTTAATCGATGATACCCGATCTTAAATCAATCTTTGAGAAAACCTTGGCTCCGGCAAGTTGATCAAAAAAGTAGATCAATGCGGGGCAAAGGATACTTGTTTTTAATCGTCACTTCATTCGGTGGGCGATAATCAACACACATTCTCAAAGTGTGATCTTTCTTTTTCACAAATATTGCGGGGCACCCCCAAGGTGATGAATCGGGTCGAATAAAACCTCCGTCCAATAACTCTTGCAACTGGGTTTTCAATTACGCTAATTTTTAGGTGGCATTCTATATGCTCTCCACGATATTGGGGCGGTTCCCGGTTTTGGATCAATTCGAACTCCACATCTCTATCGGCGGTAACCTGGGTAAATCTTACGAAACACATCCGAAAATTCACAAACTCTTTGGAATATCCTTTATCTCCTTAACGGATGTAGCACAAATTCTCTCAACGACCCCTCTTAGAAATGGGGGTTGAATCGAGAAGTTGAGAAGCGCTGCTATCGGGTATATTTACCCTTATTGTTCTATTCAAAACATCGGCGATGACCCCATGCCGATACATCCAATTTATACCCAGGATCACATCTATATCTTGATCCTTTAGAATTATCATATTAGTGGAAAAATCATGCCCACCTAATCTTATATAGGTACTTGTTGTACCATTTCTTTAGTACTCATACGCCCCCAGCGCATGTATAAAGAAATTATCTTTTGTTTCCCCAATTGGTATTTCATGCTTGATGACAAAAGTTCTATTGATGAATGTATGAGATGCTCGGAACCAAACAATGTAGCTGGGGGGTGATTGGCAAATGTGAAACATACCCATCATGATGGGTTCTCTGCGGGTATTTCATCAACATTAGTATAGAACACCCGTCCGGTCTTCTTCTCCACTTTACCCTTCGAACATTTACGTCCCTTTGTTGTTCTTGTTTTGTGGCCGCGCGACTTCCGATGCTACAAAAAATTGGGATTATACCTCCGAGGATTGGGGCATTTGCCGGGAATAGTGTCGGGCTTGCCACGGTTAAAATAGATAGGACTACCTTGGCCTTGTGGAACATGGTTTCGAATGAGCGGGGGCATTCGCTAATGAGGGTAAGGAAATGCTGCGGCAGGCCCGACAAAATGGCTTCTTTGTCTGAAATTCAAACCGTAGGTGGACGATAGGGAGGGCGATAATGATTGACCGGATGATAGATCACCCTCGACGCTTCTTATTTCCTCCAGAAAATCCAGAAGATACATTTTTCTTCTTATTCTTGATCTCCTTGTATTGACGATACTTTTCAAAGATGCGATTGCCATATTTACCACCTCATGATAGGTATCGTGGCACGAAAGTGGACATCATTGTGCGAAGCTTCATATTTAGACCACGTAAGAACCACTCCTTTCTCTTCTTCGGATCTGTACTAACATGCTCGGAGCATCTTGAGAAAGATGATTAAAGCGGCCAACATATTCCATAACCGACCGATCTCCTTGTTTTGGATCAATAAATTCCGTTAACTTTTTGGCCATCACACCTTCGGGGAATGTAATGTGCACGGAAGGCTTCTCGGAACTACGGCCAAGTCACTTTCGGTGACCATCCGGCCGCATGGCAAGAAAAGTTTCCCCCACGCCCTGCGGCACCCCTAAACCGTTGAGCTGCAAAATGGGGCTTCGATAGGTGGTAAATTCCATGAGCTCAAACTTTTGCTCCATAGTGCGGAGCCAATCATCTCGCTTCAATGGTTCATTTGCTCTCGAAAAAGATTGGGGGCTTAGTGTCGATTGCGAAATCGGGGTATGAATTTTTTTCTTTTTATCATTCCAACGACCATGATTATCCTGATTACCATCCTGACTATTCTGTGCCACTTCTCGCATTAAACGACTATTTTCAGTAGTGGCTTGGACCAAAGCATTTTGTGGCATCGGTCGGTAATGAGGAACACGTGGTGGGCCAGGAAGAACGACCCTTGAACTGCTAGCATTGGATTGAGGCATCTGTTACAAACAAACCGACTTTATTCATTAACTCCCTTACAACTTCTTAAAAGCTACAGTGAACAAACTAAACAGGGTCACTTATTTATTTTACAATCCGCGTACTAGACGGGACCATCCAACCCACTAAGTTTTTTTATACTATTACTATGTTACATATATTACAACATCCTTTTATCCACTCAAGCGTCATTCTCATTGTCTTGGTAGTGCTCTATCTCCTCTGGTTCTTCTTCTTCTTCACCATCACTAGGTGGTGCTATCTCCTCATTTCCCGCTTCTTCCTCATTATCATTTTCAACAACACCTTCATCATCCTCAACATCTCCATACCGGTGGTTCTGATGGATGGCTTCATGTAAATTGGCGTTGTAAGCTTCCAAACCTTGCACCTGAGCTTCTAAGGCATGAATATGCTGGATGGCTAGTATCATGTCTTGCCTTTCAAACTCCCTTTCATGAAGTACATTAAATACAACTTGACGACATTCTTCATAGTCCAAATCACGTCGTTCCACTTCACCTTGCAAATCACCAATCACGTAAAGTAGCATCCTCATTGGCTCCGGTAGCTTACGCCAACTCTTGGTGAGTCTTCCTACTTCAGCTTGGAGATCAATAATCGTGAAGTGCCTTTCGCTCTAGCTCGCTTTTTTTTCGCCAACTCTCTAGTAAGCCTTTGTATCTCAACCGATAAATTAGGCCTACTAGTCTTTGCTTAGCACCATCATGCCTTGGAGCAAGTTGGTGTCGAGGAACCTCCTTTGGGTCCTGTCTTACGTGTTGTTAGTCCGCTTAGTACGGGCCATCCTATAGAAAGGAAAGATTGGATTAAAGGATGGATCAAAGAGATTATCAGTCGGTCAAGCATAGGATTGATATACTTAACCCAAACCACAATTAAGGGGAAAGTGATTAACAAGTTGATTAAGTATGATGCATGAATCG